>SNQJ01S0111306.1:10515-20841 GCA_010110895.2 Picea sitchensis | reverse complement strand
CCTTGGAGGCTACATGGGGTTTCATTTGGCACATGTGAGTATTTTTTTTACTTGAAAATAGGCCCTAGCATGTTTTGAGGAACCACATTCCACCTTGGATACCTCACACTTGAACTTTGTTGTTGCTTTTGTGAAGTATCTTGTAAGGCTGCGTTTGAAGTTAGTTTAAAATCTTCCTATCACAATCGTTAGTGATTTCTGATTATTTAGTTCTATCGATCATGGTGACAGACACAGACGAGAATTGAACCCGATGACTTGATTGAGGGATTATATACCGAAAACACTAGGAGCATGAGTGGTATGTCCTTATTTCCTTGATTTACTTCATAAATTAACGATGGCAACCTCATTGTAGATACCTGGATACAAATAAGTTTAGCGAAAAGACCGCGTGCCTTTTTCCTCTTGACTTATTAGTAGACTAGTAGATATAAACAGATGGTTATTTAAAAAAACATGCAATGTATCCCTATAATTTTGAAAAAATAATAATATATGATATTAGAATTATCATTTAACCGTGACTTATAATATGTGAGATTAGAATCATTGCATTTAAGAAAATAATCCAGAAATTCTAAAAAATAATTTAAAATTAAATTCTATCCAAAACGACTATATTTTGCGCTCTTGCAATATATATACACGGTGATCAATTTTTTTAAGCGATTTCGTTTCCAAGAACATTTGACAGAGCGCCCTTGCCATATATACGGTGATCAATGTTTTTTCAAAATTCATATTCTTGACGCGATTTTTTTTCCAATAACATTTGATAGAGAGAATTGTGTTTCAAGATTTGACTTTGGCATTCATTACATTCAGAAACAATGATGAATTATTGTTTTTTTTTTATTATTGGCTCTGTTGATTTCTTCCTTCGACCCTGACCTTGTGACAACAGAGAAGGGGAGAAATAAGATTGAAAGTGCAATCAACCTATGGGAAGTGGAGAATGGGTCTTCCTCCGACCCTGGCCTTGTGGCAACTGAGAAGAGGAGAAATGAGAAGATTAAAGGTGCAATCATTCTATGGGAAGTGCACAAGGAGGGGAGAGACAATATTGAAGGTGAAATCAATCTATTGACAGTGGATAAGAAGAGAGACGAGATTGAAGGTGCAAGCGGCCTCTGGGAGGTTTTGACAGTAAACTCTAGTATCTTTGCCATGAGCATGGCCCTGTTACCAAACAACAAGATAATCATCTTGGAGTTTGGTCCATCTAGATCACAGAGAGAATTCCAAGAAGACTGTTGGATACTTTCAGTAGAATATGACATGGAGGAGAACAAGATTCAACCTCGCACACCTGCTAGAGGCACATTGTGCTCATCTGGAACATTATCTACTGAAGGGTTGCTTGTACAGACAAGATCCCATGTCAAGATCTTGAGCCCATGGTGCGAAGATGGTTCTTGCAATTGGATGGGCTGGTCAAATTCAGAAGTCCTGTGCAAGAGGTGACATGCGATGAATCAACTTTTACCCGACAGGAGAATCATCTTTGTTGGCGGGTGGAGGACTTTTAATTGTGAGTTCCTGCCCCAGAACCAAAACAGTCAACGAATCTATGATACTTTGGTTGTTTTCAATGTGGACAACAATGGAATTTTGTATCCCTTCGTTCACTTGGCGCCAGACGGATATTTATTCATTTTCTTTAATACCATGTCCATTATGTATGACTATGTTAAGAACAACATCCTACGACAATACCCAGCATTGCCAAGTGGACCTAGAAACTTCCCTAGCTCTGGCTCCTCCGTCTTGCTTCCGCTGGATGTCTCTAGAGGTTACGCAGGGTTTACAGATGCAGAAGTATTAATTTGTGGTGGGGCGGTCCATGAATCTTCTTATAAGAAATCCAAACAGGGTCGATTCCTTCCAACTTCCAACACGTGCGGTTGGTAGAGATTCACCGATCGAGATCCACATTGGGTGATTGAGACAATGCTAATGCCTAGAATTATGGGGGATATGTTGCTCCTTCCAACAGGAGATGTCCTTATTATCAATGGAGCTTCCAACGACACCGCCGATTATGGCCTCGCTCGTCGTCCAGTTCTTCAGCCTCTTCTGTCTAAGACTACTACTATTAATTCAAGGTTTGAGGTGCTCAGGTCATCTGGTATTCCCAGGCTCCACGGTTCTAGCTATCGTCTCATGCCTGATGGTCATGTCCTTGTGGATGAGAAAAATAGCAACAGAGACTACGATTTAAAGGGGGATTTTTTATATTCTACTGACCCCATTTTGGAGGCTTTCTCTCTGCCGTATTTGAATCCTGACATCATAGTGCATCACCCATATATCAGATCAATCTATTATTCAGTCATGGGTTATGACGATATATTTACTGTGTCCTTATTTATGAACAACACACTTAACAAGGAGCAACTTTCAGTCACCATTGTGGCACCATCTTTTACCACTCACAGTTACTCCATGAATCAGAGGCTGATCAAGTTGATGATCACTGAGTTGATATATTTACCAGATCCGTCTGAGAAGTTGGGTTCTCCAGGTTATTATCAGATCTCCTTTAATAATCCTCCGAATGATTTCTTGGCTCCTCCAGGATATTATCTTCTCTTAATTTTGCATATGGATATTCCTAGCCCTGTTAAATGGGTGCATTTATCTGATTCTCGTTCTTCTTGGTAGTCACACTTTTGGCTGCTCCAAACAGAATGGCCCCATATTATGTAATCTTAATTTTATTTATTGAGGAAACAATGAATCAAATGGCCCATGCATGAAGAGTTCCCCTCAAGCATAAGCATCTTTTTATTTATTTATTGAGGGAAACAGTGAATTGAATGGCCCATGCATGAACAGTGCCCCTCAAGCATAAGAATCTTTATTTATTTATTGTGGAAACAATGAATTAAATGGCCCATGCATAACATTCATGAACAATATCCCTCAAGCATAGGCATTTTGGGCTTGGGCTTATAGCATACAGTCCAAAAAAAAAAGATCCGAGTTATGTTTTTTTGAATTTTGAAATATATTTTATAATATTTATATTTTTTTTTAAGAGATGGGCAATATTTTTTAATCTTTGTTTAATATATGTTAATATTTTTTAATACTTATGAAATGATGATCATTAAATGTAGTTGAAATGGTAGGCTTTGATTTTGTTCTTTTATCCTTTATTTAAATATGGACTTTGGTAGGCTTTGATTTTGTCCCTAGATTTATTACATGATAAAATATTGCAATATTATAAGTAAATTTATTAAATATTATTATATATTATGTTTAATATATATTTTGTATGTAAAAAGTGCCCCTTAAGCTATAAATATCACATGCATGAAGAATTCCCCTCAAGTTATAAACATGTTGGGCTTTTCGATTTGATTTCTGTTATTTTGAATTTTGAAATATATTTTATGATATTCATATTTTTTTTATTTGATTTCTGTTATTTTGAATTTTGAAATACATTTCATGATATTCATATTTTTAAAAGAGACGGGCAATTTTTTTTAAGCTTCCTTTGATACGAGATATGTTAATATTTTTTAATACCTGTGGAATGATGATCATTAAATATAGTTGAAATGGTATGCTTTGATTTTCTCCCTATTTGAGATATGGATAAGAGGTTTATTTCAGATAAAAGTAAAGCTAAAGATTGTAGTAATATAAGTAAACTTCTATTAAGCATTACCTTCACATATGTTTAATATATGTCGTATGTAAAGTTTTTTTTTTGGGAGATTGAAATCATTGAAATCACCAATGTTTTTTTTTCATTTTAATTTAAAATGTGTTAATATTTTAAATTTTAGAAAATGATGATAATGGTTATTAAAGTTTAATTGAAATTTTAGAGTTTCATATTCTTTTTTGGACAAGTCAATTGTATTGCATTTAATTTGATAAAAGATTTTAATATTGTAGCCAAATTTAAGATTTTATTTGATAAAGTTTTAATATTTTGTAAGCAAAAAGCTTTTGTTATTAGAGATTTGAATCACTATGAAATATTTGTTAAGAATTAGATAATAACAAAAAAAACATTGTGAAGATAATGGATACTTATTCACTTTTCTTTTTTTCAAACTTAATTACTTTGATTAAGAAAATCTTGAAAAGATATATAAATGCATAGTTTTAATTTTTTAGAAATTAATTAATTTACAAAGATTTTACTCCATACATAAATATTATTATGAGTTGAAATCATTGTTAATCCCTCTTTAAGTAGAATATTGTTTTCATAGTTAGTACCTGAGAGTATGGTTCTTTTATTTTTTCAAACTTGAATTGATGAATTCATTGTAGGATTCTTATTCCTATACATAAATATTATTATGTGAGTCAAAATCATTGTTAGTTCCTCCCTCTAGCACGAGAATATTGTTTTCATTATTAATACCCCATTTAATTTGAGGTATGGTTCTTAAAACCCTTCCCAACGGTCTTTGTGCTTAGAAATTTTGTGTGGGGTCATTATCCATCTCATTTTAAAAGTGAACTCTACAATGTCAGTTGCTGAGCCAATTTTCTCCATAGTGAATGAGTATTAAGTGTTTTAGCTAAGTATCAAAGGTTTTTTTTTATATGGATAGAAATTATTTTTTAAATGTAGAGTATCTACCTTTTTGGAAGTTTTGCATTAATTCCTCACTTTTGCATGGTGAATTTCATCTTTCACAAATGGGAAAATACCAAAATTGGTTTTCAAACATGGAAATACAATATAAACTCTATGTCTTATTTCAAATCATGTGGTAGCTCTTCTTTGTGTATATGGTCATTCCCTTGGTTGTCGCTTTATTTCTTTAATTTTACTGCACTTTGTGCTTCATTAATTTGTTTTAATGATTTTTATTGTGGCTAATTTGCTGTTAATTGAAAGTTTTGTTTCTCAGATTCCTTTTTTTGTTTTAATTTTCTAATTTCAAATGGTTGATGAAAGTTTTCACTGTGAAAAAATTCTCAACAAAACCTTCAATACCTCTAAAACCGAAATTATAGTAGTATTTAATATAGGTTGAAATCAAAACCTTTAGATTAAAGTAGCAATGATGCCTGTCATGAAAGGGGCAGGTAGCTTAATGTTAGGCAGCCCCCTACCAATCTTTTACCATGCCATTTCAACATGGTATCAAAGCCAAGTAGGTCATGTTGGGTCATACCTATGGGTCTAAGTCCATTTGGTAGAACTCTTTGAATGGGTGGATTTTGTATAACCGAAGGTAGCAATCCACATTTTATAAATATCATTCTACTGAAGTGAAAGGAGCATGCATCCTTGGTAAAAGTAGCATAACAGGATATTTCCTTCAATGGAAAATGTCTGCGTTTCCACGCCTCCTCACATGCAATCAAACATTGTTGCAAAATCAATTGTAATTCCAGGATTTCCATACTTGAAAAGAAAAAGACTATTTTTGAAAAGTTGTTTCGATGAAAAATATAATAAAGTGTATCAAAAGTCTGCCATTCTCCCTGACACCTTTTACCCAAAATTCAAATCTTTAGTTTGTTTCTCTTGAGTTGATAAATTGAGTTGGAACTAGATGTAGGGAGTGGATGTTGTTTAAGTGTATACCATTAGACTTTATATACCAATGACTAGGCTCTTTATTTGCAATGATTTTTAGTGTTTGAAGTGAAACAAAATTGTTTCAGAATCAACTATTTCTTGTTGTAATTACAAGGTTAATATGGGAGGCCTTGCATAGAAAGAAACTTCACTAAATAGAAAATAGAGTTTAAACCTTCAAATATAGTATATGTACAACATTGTGTATACATTTTTACACATCCTAGTGATGTCTAGGAAAGAGAAAAATACATCAGATTGAATATTTTGTTTTAATAATTTTTTAATTTTTTAACAATAGCCTGAACTTTTGTCAATTACACCAAAGGATATTTGCACATTTCATTGATCTTCTAGGTTATACATATTTCAAGAGCATAAGCAATATTTATTGATGCATATGAAAAATTGAGAAGTCATTCAACCAAAGATTACAAAGGATTAGAGGTTGACACATAATTTAGTTTCTATTTTATAAATATTATTTATTTTAAGTTTGGGTTATCTTAATGGCATGAGTAGCTCAATTTTAATTTCAATTTCTAGTTGTATTACTCTTTCTCATTCCCAAATTTGTTATTTAATTCAATAGGATTAGGGCCACTTGGTACTATGTTTACCAAAGAACAATTCATACATGTATTCCCAATAGTTTGGCAACTTCCTTAATTTATCTTAGTTCATTGGAGCATGAACTCAATGGAGAAAATAATTCCCAGACTTGAGAATTTATAAAGCGCTATAGAAAAGTACTTTGGCAGGTGGATTTTATTATCTCATATTTGGGTGAGCTAAAATGAAAACCTAATTAGGCTTCAAAAAACAAGGGTTAAGAAGATCATTGGATGTATCTTCTTATACTTTTAATGGTGTTTTATTTCTTAATGGACATTAGGCACACTTGTCTGGGATGTCAATGCATCTATTTGGGATATTAATAGAATTCTCATAGTAAATATTTAAGCACACCTTTGCTTCCACTTTATTTGTACGAAAAAAAAAATAAAATTTACATTTGCTTCCACTTTATTTGTACGAAAAGAAAAAAAAATTGAGCAAGCAAATATTCTCTACTTTTTACCATAAGAAATATGTCTCTAGGTTTTTGCAAGGAATGACAACGATGACGGTTTTGTAGAGTTGTAGTAAGGTTGCCTCTCACCTCCTCTAGTTTTTTTACCTCCACTTTCACCCACGTAGAAACTTAAATGTTAATTTAAATGGACACTAGAACCTAGTCATCTTCTCTCCACTTAATATCTAGTATCTCTTTATCACCTCATCCATTTAATTGAATTTAACAAGATAATTATTTTGGATTTTAACTTGTCTAGTATCTCTTTATCATCTTTGTTATTTCCTTTGTTGGGTCCATTCAATTAAATATAACAAGGAGAAACAACAAGGTTTGACCTCTCAAAATTCATAGAGGCATATAGTTCTCTTTTGGGACATTGTTGATTAAGGGATTGTTTGTGTAGTCATGTCGGTACAATGACAAAAAACTAGCTTGCGACGATGAAGAAACATATCATGTCAAGATCTCTATACCATGGTGTGACAATGGCTCTTGCAATTGGAGGGATTGGTCAAGTGTATAATTCTTGGGCAAGAAGTGATATGCTATGAATTAGATTCTACCAAATGAGAGAATTGACATTGTTAGCGGGTGGTGGAATTTTAATGAAGAGTTTCTACCCAAGATTTGCGACATCTAGAGCCAAAGCACCTACTATGATTTGAGGTTTTTCAAGGAGAATAGGGCTAACAATATTAATTCCCCCGTTCACTTGGCACCAGATGATAACATGTTTATCTTCACTAATAAAAAATTGATTCTATATGACTATGTCAATAATAACATCCTATGGAAATACTTAGCAATGTCAGGCGACCCTAAAAACTTCCCCAGCTTCAAATCTACCATCATACTTCCATTGGATGGCTCTAAAAGGTTTGTAGATGTAGGACCAACAATATTATTTAGTGGGGCGACTATTGAATCTTCACATTGGGAAGCCAACCGGGGACACTTTCTCCTAGATTCCAACACTTGTGGTCGATTGAAATTCGTCGATCCATATCTACATTGGTGATGGAGAGAAGGCCCATGCCTAGAGTCATGGGAGATATGTTGATCCTTCAAATAGGAAAATTATTTATTATTAATAGAGCTTCTAGGGCACAACCAACTATGGCCTCACTCAAAGTCCAATTCTCCAACCTCTTCTTTATAAGACTCTAATGACTATTGATTTTAATTCTAATTGTCATGACAACTTACACAAGTCCTCGATCAAGGTCCTGTGTTTACTTAATCCCTCAATCCAAGTTTTAGGCCCTTGATTGAGGATTTAAAACTTAGATCAAGGTTATCCCTCGATCGAGGGTATGATGTTTACTTAATCCCTCAATCCAAGTTTTATGCCCTTGATTGAGGATTTAAAAGTTAGATCAAGGTTATCCCTCGATCGAGGGTATGTGAGATAATTGTTTCCCTCTCCACTTGCCAAAAAGTGTGACATAGGTTCACATATTCAACCCTAAATATTCTTTAAAATGTCATTTGTATGGTTGAAGATGGTGGAAGTGAATTACTAATATCGTTATGGTTTTCTCAAGGAATGATGTCCTAAAGAGTATTTAATTTAGCATATATTGGGTAAAGTTAACACTTATATTATTAAGGTTATGACAAGTTAAAGGGAAATAGTGCTCATCATGAACCTCATTTCTATTAAAAATTTTACAAATTCACTCATCCGAGAGTGTTTTTGGATTAGTCCAATAAGGTTTCACTTTAGAGGTCATGACCATTGGTCCTAATTTTAACGATATTCGTTTTGTTCTTCTAGCTCAAAAGTTGGAAAAATAGTTTCTGGCAACCAAATTAAGATTTACAAAATATTTGTAGTATTTCAATTTCCTCTTGTTACCCCTCATTTTGATAGGGGATAATCTTATTTTTTATTTATTGAGGGAAATAACTGAATCAAATGACCCATGCATAACATGCATGAACATTTTGGGCTTATAGCATACAGTCCCAAAAACGATTTGAGTTCTGTTATTTTGAATTTTGAAATATGTTTTATGATATTCATATTTTTTTTTAAAAGAGATGGGCAATCTTTTTTATGCTTCCTTTGATATATGTTAATATTTTTTAATACTTGTGGAATGATGATCATTAAATGTGATATATGTTAATATTTTTTAATACTTGTGGAATGATGATCATTAAATGTAGTTGAAATGTTAGGTTTTGATTTTGTCCTTTACTTGAAATATGGATTTTGGTAGGCTTTGATTTTGTCCTTGTGTCCTTTACTTGAAAAGGTAGGCTTATGGTAGGCTTTGATTTTGTCCTTTACTTCATTAAATGATAGTTTTATTGTAGTATTATAAGTAAATTTATTAAGTATTATTATACATTATGTTTAATATATATTTTGTATGTAAAAAGTTTTTGTTGGAAAATTGGAATCATTATTGTTTCTTTCTTATTATAGTTTAAGATATGTTAATGTTTTTTAATTATTTATAAAATGGTGATTATTGTTTTTTTCATATTTTAATTTTTTAATTTAAAAAAATGATTATGGCTATTAAAATGTAGTTGAAATTTTAGAGTTTTATTTTTCTTTTGAACAAGTCAATTGTATTGTGTTTAATTTGATAAAAAATATTGTAAGTAAAATTGTTGAGTAATATTTTATGTTTAATGTTTTCTAAGCAAAAAGATTTTGTTATTAGAGATTGGAATCACCATGATATATTTGTTAAGAATACACAATACCAAAAGAAAATTGTGAAGATATATGGATCCTTATTGCCTTTTCTTTTTTTCTAACTTCATTATTTTAATTAAGAAAATCTTGCGTGTGAAGATATATAGATGCATAGTTTTTTTATTTTTCAAAATTGATTAATTTATGGTAAGATTCTTGTTTCTATTAATAATTATTATTATGAGTTAAAATCATTTTTAATCTCTCATAATATTGTTTTCATTATTAGTAGCCATTATAGTATTTTTTTTTTCAGACTTGATTAGTTTAATTCATTGTAGGACTCTTATTTTTATAAATAAATATTATTATATGAGTCAAAATCATTGTTAATCCTTTCCTCTATCAAGGAGAATATTGAAATAAATAAATATTATTATATGAGTCAAAATCATTGTTAGTCCTTCCTTTCCTCTATCAAGGAGAATATTGAAATAAATAAATATTATTATATGAGTCAAAATCATTGTTAGTACTTCCTTTTATAAGGAGAATATTATATGCGTCAAAATCATTGTTAGTCCCCCCCTCTATGAAGGGAATATTGTTTTCATTGTTAGTACTGTCATTTTATTTTTCAAACTTTTTACTTTTATAAATAAATATTAAATATTAAATATTGTTATATAAGTCAAAATCATTGTTAATTCCTCTTAACACAAAAATATTGTTTTTAGTACTTGCCACTTGAGTATGTTTCTTTAAAACTCTTTTCCCACCGTCTTTTGTGCATGAAATTTTGCTTCATTATCCATCTTGATTTTAAAAAGTCAGTTTACAATGTCATGTTGTTTTCAATTTTCAATGAGCAAACATTGATTAAGGTTTAGTGTATGTTGATTTCTTAGCATTGCGCATGAACCTTTATGATGTAAAGTGTAAATTTATGTTATGTAGTGAATGAGTATTAAGTGCTTTAGCTAAGTATCAAAGGGTTTTCTTATATGGAAAAGTATTTACCTTTTT
>SNQJ01S0111304.1:63975-81936 GCA_010110895.2 Picea sitchensis | reverse complement strand
CAGTTTCATATCTTTATTCATTACAAGTACATATTTATGATTATTTCAAGTTAGGGTTGTTGACAAATCCAAAACTAGTCATGTGAGACTAAAGTAAAGTTTGATGAAAATGCTAGTCTCTTGTTGTTAAAGTTAAGGAAGGTCGTTGTTAAAGTTAAGGAAGGTTTGTAGGTTGTTGGAAATATAACTGAGAGGGGAGGGTGAATCAGTTATAATATAAGCTTGAAAATTTTCTTGTTCTTTTCTGAATCTTTATAGAATATTATTTAATGTGTTACTGGTAACTTAACATGCATAGATATAAAATATTTGATCAATCACACAGAATACACAGAGACACGGATTTTCATGAGGAAACCCATAAAGGGAGAAAACCTCTCCTTCTTCAGATGTTAATCAAGCTCCAATATTCATGCACATCATAGTCTTTGAGCACCAACTCAAATATGAGGTTACAACCTCTAATAGCAAGCTACAACTTGCAGAGAGCACCAACTCTTAGATTTCTCTAGCACCAACTAGATGGAAGCACCAACTCCCAGAATATCTTCTAGCACCAACTAGAATTTAGAGGACTACAATCCTCCCTACCACCACCCTAACACCCTGATTGAATCTTACTAAACTTTACTTACTTTCTTTGTCTCTGATATGGTCTGTTACAGCTCCATGTCTCATCTTCCTTCTTCAACTTTTATGCTCTATTTCACTTCTGCATATTTCTCCTTTTATGCTCTGCTCTTTTTCCTCCTGCGCACTCTAACAACTGTTCAACTTCTCTTCTTTCATTTTATGCTATGTGTTGCCTCTACATTCTATCCCCTGCACCTCTGATCACCACTTCAGGTCCTGCACACTCTCTCCTTCTACCCACATGCATAACTATCGAAAAAGCATGCTATCCCCTTTGTTATGCATGTCTTTCTCATGCCAAGTCCTTTTCCTGATCATCATTGCAATTCTTCATCTTCTCTAGCAGTTATGCTGAATATGTTCATCATCAGTGGTCGTTATCCAAATATTCTTTGGCTTCTCTGGCAAATGAAACTCTTCATCTTCTCTGGTAGTTACAGTCAGTATTTTTTGGCTTCTTTGGCTTCTAAGCCCCTTCCTTCATGTGACCACCAGTGGTGACCACATTCCTATTCAAAAGGTGCTTCCCGATCTCAGTCTAGCGAGTGCTATATTCATTTTTTTATATGAACTTGGGCGATGATCTCATGTGACCATGTGATTGCGGGCACATCCAAAGGTGGTTTGAATCAAACTACTTTTCGCCCCACAATTTACCTTGAGCCTCCATGTGTCCTTTCTCCAAAACCATGGTTTCAATTGCAGCCTGCCCTCAACTTGTTAACGTTCATGCACCCTCCATCCCCATAATGCGACAGGGTCATCGATCTCATGATCTTGACAGTGCTCCTGAACGGACAGTTTAGATTTGTTCTTTCACGATCTGCGGATCAGATCTAACCTCCCTAAATAAATGGTTGTAATTTATTTCGTGCTCCGGTCTTTGGGAGTTTCAGCTCTCAAACTCTGCTTTCCTCCATATACCAATATTCCAGATTCGATGATCTGTAGACACCTGTCCTTCTCAATCGACGGCTTTGCCTTTACTTCGGGGATTTTACCTCTCAACTAGATCAACGGTCCTGTGTCCCCTTTCTCGATCAACAATCGAGATCTTATTTTCTACTCTAGGATTCAGCGATTTCAATTCTCAACCTTCATGCTCTCCCAAAATTCTTTTAGCCAGAGTCCACAGATTCTTCCATGTGTCCTCCTCAAATCAACGGTCCTCATTCACTTCAGGACTTCGGCCTTTGGGAGATTCAACTCCTCTACACTCGCTTTATCCCAGAGCGTGTCACCCAGAGTCCACGATCTAATGACGTGTGTCCTCCTACAGATCGATGGTCCTCAGATCCTTTGTCTCTTCAGGCTTCGGGGATTTCAAATCTCAACTTCGTTTCCTTCACTTTCTCTCGGAGTGTTTTTCCTTGAACTACACAGATTTCTACCACACGTCCTTCTGGAAACCGAAGGCCTGGCTCTTCTTTAGCCCTCAGGTCTTTGGCGATCTCGTTTCCTTCCCAACCAAAAACTCTCAAAGTTATTCTCTCTGGATTTGTGGATCATGCACCACCTATCAATTTGGACGATGGATAGTCCTTGCTTATTTCAGGACTTTGACAAGTTTGTTCTCCTGCGCTCATCCAAGGACCTAAACTTTGTGCATTTATATATGGATCCAATGACTGTTGATCCTCAATGCTCTGATCCAACAGATCAGATCTATACTTCTCCTGGATCTAACGGTTGTCCTAACTCCTGAAATGTATCTTAGATCGACGACTGAGAGCGACTTCGGACCTTCGTCCTTTGGGACTTCAAGACTTTTGACATTTGTTGGTGATAAAACTCCCAAAGTAAATCTCCCAAAGTGACATAGCTTGCTTACATCACTTGTTGACATGGCATGAGCCAATTTCCTCTTGACACTTGTCATCATCTGATTATGCCATGTGTACTTGCTGACGTGGTCTTCTGACATGGTATGCCAACTTGGTCTACCACATGTCCTTGTAGACATGGTTTTCCCTGATCTAATGGTCATCGCATTTTCTCCAGATCCGATGGTCCTTATTTATTTCGGATTTCGGGCTTCGAGTAATTTGAATTTCAAGTTGCCAATTCTTTCGAAGTGAGATTCCCTGAACAATAACCTCCTTGCAACTTTTGACGTGAACCAAATTTTTTTCATCGATCATGTTCTTAGATCGATGGATCGATCTATCTTTGGTGTTGCTCTTCTAGCTTATCCTATCCTTCCACTTAGAATGATCCAATGGTTGTCGAGTATTTGGTTGAAGGTCCTTTGGATCGGTGATCCAATAGTCACTGTCTCTCTTTTGTAATATACCATATATAAAAAGTATGCAGTACATAAATAAAATGCTAGAAATGGCAGAATAACAATAATATAACCAGCATAATCTCCACAATAACACATAAATTATATAAGAACAACAACAGAAATAGCACTTTGATTCAGAAATCAATGTTCATGGGCCTCTTCGAAGGGGCAACCTCCATTCGAGAAACACTCTATTACAATAATATCCAAGCTAGGGTTCTCATACCCTCAACTCCTATTTATACTAAATATGTCTCTCAAAAGAAGCATCTAAAGGAAGATCCTTCTAGAAGCGAAAGCTTCTATTAGGTCTTCTTACATCCGCCTTATTCTATTTTATTGAAAGGCCTTATTAATATTGACCTTTATTACATATGAATATATCATTCTACCTATGTGTGGGTTAGGACCCTAACATGTCTTCCCCCGTAAAAACAACCTTGTCCTCAAGGCTTGAAATGTGGAAATTGTTGCAGAATGGTAGTTGGTTCCCAAGTGGCATCTGCTAGAGTTGTATCTTTCCACTGGACTAGCACTTCCTTGATGATTCTCTGACATAGGCGACACTCACGCTGGTCCAAAACTTCTTCTGGTTGTATCCAAATGGATCCTTCTTCAACTAACTCAGGCAGGTTGGTTTGAATTTGGCACCTAGTTCCAATCACCTTCTTTAAGCATGAAACATGAAAAACAGGATGTAGCTTCGAATGAATGGGCAGAGATAACTGATAGGCTACTTGTCCCACACGCTTGAGAACTGTATAAGGACCATAAAATTTGGGCGCTAGCTTCTGACAATGCTTGGCCTTGAGGGAAGTTTTCTTGTACGGTTGCAGTCGCAGAAACACCTGATCCCCTTCTGCAAATTGACGTTCAGAGCAACCTTGATTTGCTTGTTACTTCATGTGATTCAGTGCCATGACCAAGTTCTCTTTGAGGGTACTTAGAATAGCCTCTCGAAATGTAAGTGTTTGGTCAATTGCCTGGACCTTCGAAGTACCCAGTAAGTATGAGAGAACTGAAGGTGGCTTCTATTCATATACCGCTTCAAAAGGAGTCATGTGTGTAGTTGTATGGTAGGAAGTGTTGTACCACCATTCAGCTAGGGGTAACCATTGAGCCCACTGATTTTTCTTTTCATAGGAAAAACACCTCAGATGTGTTTCCAAACACTTGTTGACAACTTCCATTTGACCATCAGTCTAGGGATGATAAGCTGTGCTGAGATGCAGTTGGGTGCCCTGTAGCTTGAACAGTTCTTGCCAAAAATTTCTTGTGAAAGTTGGGTCACGATAAAAAACAATAGAGTGTGGCATGCCATGAAGCTTGAAGATCTGGTCCATGAAAATTTGAGCCACCGTGGATGCTGTAAATGGGTGTTGAAGAGCACATAAATGCACATACTTGGAAAGGAGATCAACAACCACCATTATGACTAATTTATTTCCCGATTTGGGTAAGCCGGTAATAAAGTCCATAGAGATATCCTTCCAAATAGCAGGTGGGATCGGAAGCGGTTGTAGTGTGCCTGGAGATTTGACTGTTTCTTCCTTGTTGCACTGACACACATCACATTCAGCTACAAAATTACGGATGTCATGTTTCATACCATCCCAGAAAAAAGAACGTTTGACCCTGTCATAGGTTTTGGTGAACCCTAAGTGCCCCGCTGTGGGTGTATCATGAAGCTTAGAAAGTACTGTGGATTCAAGCTTTGATTGTTTACTTAAATATAGACGACCTTTGTATCGAATCTCATCATGGAGCCAAGAGTACCTTGAGGGAGCTGGAGCATTGGACTGCAATTGTTGGATCAGATGCGAACTTTTGGGATCTTGTAGCCATTCCTGGTGAACTGCTTCGAACCAATCTGGTACAATGAAGGAAAGAGAAAAAAGGAATCCTTCATCTTCATATTTTCAGGAAAGTGCATCCGCCACCACATTGTCTTTGCCTTTATTTTAAATGATCTCATAATCATATCTAAAGAGCTTAGTCACCCATTTTTGTTTCTCCAGGGAGGAAATGCGTTGTTCCAGAAAATACTTGAGGCTTTGATGGTCTATCTTAATTTGGAAACGTTGCCGCAATAGATAAGAGCGCAACAGATCAACGGCATGTAGAATATCCAACATTTCCTTTTCATAGATGGATTTTCCCAGATTCCTTTCAGATAGTTGCTTGCTGGTAAAGGCCAGAGGTCGACCCTCTTGCATAAGGACAACACCAATTCCTTTCCATGAGGCATCACATTCCAACAAAAAGGTCTTTTTGAAATCAGGAAGGGCCAGAACTGGAGTGGTGCACATGGCCATCTTCAAGGTTTGAAAAGCTTGAGTTGCGGCTAGAGTCCAGGTGAAAGAGTTCTTTTTTAGGAGAGCAGTGAGAGGTGCTGCAATCTTTCCATAATTCTTAAAAAACTTGCGATAATAACTTGTTAAGCCCAGAAATACACATAATATTATGAGAATCTTTGGGTGTGGCTAGTCTTGCATAGCTTCATTCTTTTTCAGATCCACCCTGACACCATCCTTACCAACCAGATGACCCAAGTATTCTACTTCTGAGGCACCAAAAGCACATTTAGACTGTTTCAGGAAAAGTTGGTGCTGAGAGAGTAAATGGAGAACTTGATCCACATAAGTAAGGTGGTCTTTCCAGGTTTTTCTATAGATGAGGATATCATCAAAGAAAACTAAGACAAAATGACGGAGAAAAGGATGGAAGACATGATTCATGAGGCTTTGGAAGGTGGAGGGGGCATTACACAAGACAAAGGGCATGGCCAAAAACTCATAGTGGCCCTCATGAGTTATAAAGGTAGTCTTAGGAATGTCTGCCTCTTTCATACGTATCTGGTGGTAGCCCGAGCGAAGATCAAGTATAGTAAAGAATTGGGCACCACTCAATTCATCCAGGAGGTCATCAATGATAGGAATGGGAAATTTGTCTTTAATGGTCAGTTTTTTGAGGGCACGGAAGTCAGGACACATTCACCAAGAACCTTCTTTCTTCAAGACCATGACTATAGGAGAATATTAGGGGCTTGTACTAGGGTGGATAACACATGCATTAAGGAGTTCCTGGACCATTTTTTCAATTTCATTTTTTTGTGAAAAGGGGTGGCGATACGGACGGATATTGGGAGGAAGGCTTTCAGGTACAAGGGGAATGGAATGATCATGAACACCATGGGAAGGAGGGAGTCCTTGGGGATTGGAAAATACCATTTGATGTTTATAAAGGAGAGCTTGGAGGTCTTGCGGGACCGAGGGTGTCTCTGTTTCTTGTATGGCATGCAGTTGGGCAATAACACCAGAATGACCTTTTTTTAGCAGCTTTTCCATGTGATGGGAACTAATGATCTCAGGTGAACCCACGGTGATGCCTTGGAATTTATATTGGTGGCCCTCTTGGTCGAGTTTCATGGTTAATTCCTTAAAATCCATGAGAATGAGACCCAAAGTCCTTAGCCAATCTGCACCCAACACAATGTCACAACCGCCCCATGTCGATAGAAAACATATGGGATTTTAGGTGGTAATCACCGATTTGGAGATGCACATTTTCACAGCACCCTCCACATTTCATGGAACCACCATTGGCAATCATGATTTGGAAATTGTTGACAGCATGGATGTAGCAATGAGTTTCTTGGGCAGTGCGGTGATGAATAAAATTATGGGTGCTTCCACTATCAACCAGAATGATGACCTTTCGATGCTTGATGTAACCGATTAACTTGAGAGTTTGGGGAGCGGAGAAGCTAGTGAGAGCATTGAGGGAAATGACCGGTTCTACTTTGGGAGGGTCTGAGGGAGGGGTTATGTCAGTGGTTTCAAGTGACTCAGACACAAGGGGAGTTTCAACATCCTCTTCTGAAATATCCTCGGAGATGGCCATAAAAATATTTTGTTCCTTACATTTGTAGCCCGGAAAATATTTTTCATAACAGTTATAACAAAGGCCTTTGAGTTGGCATTCAGGCATGTTAGCCCTGGTCAATTTTTGGATCTTTAGTGGGGTGGAGGGAGTAATGGGATTTATGGGTTTAGGGCTAGGAATAAAAGAGGGTTTTTGGTTTTGAGAAGATACAACTTGTTGTGATTCTTTAGCTCTTTTAGTAGCCTCCAGCCAACTTGGAGGTTGTTCCATGAGGACATGGGCCCCAGTCTCATCCTTGAGGCCACTGATAAATCACTCTCAAAAAAGGCATCGGTCATGCCCTTTGTTCGAAAATCCATGCGCTCAAAGGAAGCTATAAAGTCTTCTACTGTTCCTGATTGTTTTAACTTTTTCAAATGGCCCAAATGGTTGGTGTTAGTGTCAAAGCATTCATAAAGCTCAACCACAAAGTGTGTCCAAGCAATATACCCTTGACAGGAAGTTTTTCTCCATTTCCACCATTGCCAACGTTCTTGATCTAGATGGAAAACACCATACCGTAGTTTGTCCAAGTCATCTGTAATGTTGTATAAAGAGAAATAATGTTCCATTTGGGTTACCCAACCAGTGGGGTCCGAGCCATCAAATTTGGTCACATCCAGCTGTGGAAGGTGTAGGTCACGTTGAAAGTGATGGTGCTGAAAGTTATGGGAATGAGAGGAATGTTCACCTTCAATATGGGGAGGTGAGTCAGAGGAAGGGTTATCTGTAGGGATATTCAGTTTGGTGCAGAGTGATGAAAATACAAATTCAAGCTGGGTGGTAAGTTCTTGTTTGACTTCCTCCATTGAGGACTGCATGGTTGTATTGATGGTTTCAAAATTGGCACTGAGTTGTTTCACTTCTTGTTGGGTCGCAGTGAGACTAGATTGCAAGGTATTGAAGTGAGCTTCCAATTCTTAGCTACGGGTATGGGCCATGAGGAAAAGGGAACTGAAAAGGGGCGAGTGGGGTAAGAATTTTTTGCCAAAAAATGATATGTATGAAGGTGATAAGGGAGAAGAGGTGAATCCAGTGGAATAGGTCTCAAATAATGGTGAAAAAAATTCCAGACTTTACAAGGGTGGCTAACAAATGTGCTCTTAAGAACCACTTATATTTCCGGCGTGTATGAATCCCTCAACCGCGGGTTTACGCACGTAACGACAAATATCTATGGATTAAAGACATCAAAATACGTCTCTACCCTGGAAAAAAAATTACCCACAATTTCTGCCAAGGAAAGTGCTTTGATACCACTTGTAATATACCAGATATAAAAAGTATGTAGTACAAAAATAAAATGCTAGAAATGGAAGAATAACAGTAATATAACCAGCATAATCTCCACAATAACACAGAAATGATATAAGAACAACAACAGAAATAGCACTTTGATTCAGAAAGCAATGTTCACAGGCCTCTTTGAGGGGGAAACCTCCAGTCGAGTAGTGCTCTATTACAATAATCTCCAAGCTAGGGTTCTCATACCCTCAACTCCTATTTATACTAAATATGTCTCTCAAAATAAGCATCTAGAGGAAGATCCTTCTAGAAGCGGAAGCTTCTATTAGGTCTTCTTACATCCGCCTTATTCTATTTTATTGAAAGGCCTTACTAATATTTTCCTTTATTACATCCGAATATATTATTCTACCTATGTGCGGGTTAGGATGCTAACATCTTCCTCCTAAGATTTCTCACCTTCTGCTCCGCCTTCTGTTCTAGCCATCAATGACAAGCACACTCTTCCTGTAAACATGACAACAATCTCCCCCTTTGGCATTGATGGCAACTCTGAAAGGCTGCACTATTCTGCTTAGACCTCCAACTGTAGCATCTAGAACACACCTTTTCTCCCCCCTTGACATCAATGTCAAATAAAACTGAGAGTGACTCTCCCCCTAATTAGATAGACTATTTAACTTGATAACAGGGTCACACCCAACTTCTGGCGTAGATACTCAAACTAAGCTTTTGCAAGCGGTTTAGTAAAGATATCAACAATCTGATCTTTGGATGGAATATAATGCACAGAAACAATAGTGTTGGTTACATGTTCCCTCAAGAAATGATACTTGATGGGTATATGCTTGGTCTTGGAGTGAAATACAGAATTCTTGGACACACTAATTGCACTAGTATTATCACAATGAATTGGTATCAGTGCAGTATACTTTACCTCCAAGTATGAAAGTGTCTGAATAATCCACAATGCTTGGGTACATCAAGTGGCAGCTACAATGTTTTCAACTTCTGTAGTCGATAAGGAAATGGAACCTTGCTTCTTGCTCAACCATGCTACAAGATAATCTCCTAAGAATAATGCACCTCCACTCATGCTTTTCCTTTCATCCATGCAGTTAGCCCAATCAACATCTGAATAGATTGATAATTGAAAATTTTGATTCCTAGGATACCATAGGCCATATTTCATTGTTTCTTTCAAGTATCTGAATATTGTTTTGACAACTAGAAAATGACTATGTTTAGGTGCAGACTGATACCTTCCTACCATTCCAATAGCATGCATTATGTCTGGATGAGATGATGTGATGTACAACAGGCTGCCTATAATAGACCTATATGAACTCTGATCAACATCATGTGAGTCATCATCCTTTCTTAACTCGCATCCAATGAGCATAGGTGTGCTCACAAGTTTAGAATCTTCCATTTGAAGCCTTTTCAACATTTCTCTTAGATATTTTTCCTGAGAAAGAAATATTCCTTCAGACCTCTGAGTAATTTGCAAACCAAGAAAAAATGGCAGCTCCCCTTTCATAGACATTTTAAATTCAGACTGCATGGCAGAAGCAAACCATTGTGCCAATGAAGCATTATTACTTCCGAAGATGATATCATCTACATAGACCAACACAATGAGAAAATCATTNCTTATCCAGTCTATAATATCAGGCACGAGGATCTTGTTTCAACCCATATAAGTCTTTCTTCAACTTGTAGACAAAGTCAGGGTTATCTAACTGTTCAAAACCCTTTGGTTGTTCCATATAGACTTCTTCTTTTAGATATCCATTTAGAAAAGTTGACTTGACATCCATTTGATAGAATTTAAACCTTTTATGACAAGCATAGGCAATAAATATTCTAATAGCTTCTAATCTTGCTACGAGCGCAAATGTTTCATCAAAATCCAATCCTTCTATTTGAGCATATCCTTTGCAGACCAATCTAGCCTTATTTCTTACAATATTTCCTTGCTCATTATCTTATTTTTGTAGACCCATTTGGATCCTATTACATTTTTATTTGCTGGCCTAGGAACGAGTTCCCAAGTGTCACTATTTTCAATCTGATCTAGTTCCTCATTCATTGATTTTAACCAATTTACATCTTTACTAGCTTCATTAAAGTTCTTGGGTTCCACCATGGATATGAATGTTATATGTGATTGCTCTGTGTCTTTGATTATCCTTCTCCTGGTTTGTACACCTTTGTCTTTCTCACCAATTATCTGAATTTCAGGATGATTCTTTTGAGTAATTATGGAGAAAGGATTTGATGTTAATTGTTTTCCTGGATCTTCTTGTCTGGGTGTCTCTTCTCCTCTTGATTCATCATCTTCTTGCGACTCTGAGAATTGTTGTTCTTCATTTTCATTATTCTCATCATATTTTTCATCTGACTTAGTGCTTATTCTCTGTTGATCTTTCACATGAGCTTCTTCATCAATTTGAACATCAATACAGTCTACTAATTTATGAATTCTTTTGTTAAAGCATCTGTATCCCTTACTATTCGTTGCATATCCTAAGAAGATACCTTCATCAGCTCTACCATCAAATTTTCCTAGATAAACATCATTATTTTTGATGTAGCATTTACTTCCAAATACTTTGAAGTGCTCAATTGATGCAGGTCGACCAAACCACGGCTCATATGGAGTGTTATCACTCTTCGACCTTAGATGCGCTTTGTTCAGAATATGAATAGCCGTGTGAACAACCTCCACCCAGAAGGTTTGTGAAATTCCCCTTTCACTCATGATAGCCCTTGCCATTTGTTGAACTGATCTATTTTGGCAGTCTACAACTCCATTTTGTTGGGGAGTACCTGGAATAGTATATTCTCTTTTAATTCCATGTTTGTCACAGAATTCTTTGAAATATTTTGACAAAAATTATCCTCCTCTGTCTGAGCGAATTGCCTTTAACTTCCTTCCTGTCTTACTCTCAACTAACTCCTTAAACGTTTTTAACTTCTCAAACACATCAGATTTTTCTCTCAGAAAGGAAACCCACGTAAGTCTAGAGAAGTCATCAATGACCAGCATAAAGTAATGTTCTCCTCCAGTTCCTTCCTTTTGTGATGGTCCACATAGGTCCATATGAACAAGTTGAAGCAGTTTCTCTGAAGATGTGAAACTCTTCGTTTTGAATTGAGCACGAGTCAACTTCCCCATTTGACAGGATTCACAAATAGAGTTATGAGGCTTAGATATTCTTGGAAGATCTTTCGCAGCACCTTCATTATTTAGTTTGACAATATGATCAAAATTCAGGTGTCCAGGCCTTATGTTCCATAACCAACTTTCATCAAATTTTCTTAAATGACATTTCTCCTTATCTTCCTTCAGAATATAGACATTGTTTTCCGTTCTAACCCCTTTTGCAATCAGCTCTCCTGTGTTCATTGTTTTTATTTTACAATTCTTGGCAGTGAAAGTTACTTCACATCCTCTATCACACATCTGACTGACATTAAGAAGATTTTTCTTTAAACCATCAACAAATAATACATCTTGATCTTTTCTTATTCCATTGCTTAAGCTTACTAGACCTTTACCTTTGATATTTCCTGGATCATCATTTCCAAAAGTCACACTTCCTAATTTACTTTCTTTGAGTGATAGGAACTTACTTTTTTCACCTGTCATATGACTGGAGCATCTGCTGTCAATATACCAGGGGTTCTTTTGTCTTTGAGATGAAAATACTAATCCACACTTGTTATCTTCATTCTTCTTCCAAATCTTGACATTTTTAGCTCTGTGATTTGAATCTGGCTTATAGTTCTTTAATCGACATTCTATAGCTTTATGTCCATAATTATGATAGATGTAACATTCTAGTTCATTGAATAAAGGATCATAATGATTGTTATGCTTAATTTGTTCCTTTTCCCCAGACATCACATGATTTGTAGTCTGTAGTTGTTTGTTACTCACAGTGATAGTGTGATAGTGTGATAGTGGTATATCTCAGCTCCAACAGCAGTATATCTCACAATGATAGTGTGACAGAGGTTCCATAATTCTACTTATACGTCAGGGTGGTTGGACGGGGCAAGGACAGGTGGTTGTAGCCACCTTTCGGTTGTAGTCGGAGAACATAGGGGGTTGTATCCTCCTTCTGGTTGTAGCCAGAGAATTGGGGAGTTGGAGCTTCCTTCAGGTTGTAGCCTGAGAAACTAGGGGGTTTGGAGTCTCCTTCTAGTTGCAGCTAGAAAACAAAGGAAGTTGGTGCTTCCAATGAATGTAATTCTTCAAGACATATAAGAAAAAGAATTACGTGGTTTTCTCCCGCTTTGGGTTTCCACGTAAAACACTGGTGTACTGTGTATGTGTATGATTGTTCATTTGTTCATTGATTATTTACTCTGTAATTATTGGATGATAATGATGCATTAATATAACATTTGAATTATATGGTTAAAAAGTGTCAAATTACTCTATTACTGATTCTCCCCCCCTCTCAATAATACAACAATTGGTATCAGAGTCGGTTTCTTCAGGAAATAGTTTAACCACTGGAAGGAGATTATGGATTATTCTGAGAATGGAGTGCCAATTTTTAATGGTCAGAATGGTTTTAAGTATGATATGTGGAGCATAAGGATGGAAGTATTTTTACAGGCATAGTGACATTATATTTGGCTATCAGTTGTTGCAGGATATGATAGTTCAAAAAGGGCAAAGACTGCAACCAAGAAGGAATTGAGGATGAATAAAAAAATAGCAATGGATTTCATCTCGGAAGGATTACCTAATTCAGTAAGAGAAAAGGTTAGTAAATGTTCATCAACAAAAGAACTTTGGGATAAGTTACATGACATATATTCTTCACCCATCGCAGATTCAGAAAATTCCAAAAAAGATGTAAATACAGAACAAGAAGAAAGATGCTCATCATGTCAGAAATATTCAGAAGAGGAAGAAGAAACAAAAGTTGATTACAGAGAAAAATTGATCAGTGCAATAAAATTTCTAAAGAAAAAAAGAGAAGAAAACAAGTCATCTAAGAAAGAATTGATAAACCAAAAGGAAAGTGTTCAAGGTTCCAAAAAGGATTTGCAGGTCATCAAGAATTTAAGAGCTCAACTAGAAGAGGCCAGAAGAATTGAAGAAACTCTATAATATCAAAAGAAATGTTTAGAAGCCAACATAGCAGCACAAAAGGAAGAAGTAGAAAAGAGAGAAAATATATTGATGGATCATCTCAAGGAAAGAACCAATGACTTAAACCAACTTGAGGAAGAGTTTGGTCAAGAAGAGAGAAGACTGGAAGAAGAAATAATTACATTGAAAATCCAACTTGAAGAAGCAAAGAGAACAGAAGAGGTCATGAATTCTCAGATAATGAAGAAAGAAGAAGAGGTTGAAAAGCTTGAAGAATAATTTTTCACATTGAGAAGTAAAATTGTCAAGCTCAACAAGAACGTTGAAGAGACAGAAACATCCACATCAATTATAGAGAATGAAGAGAAACACTCTAGGTTGCTAGAAAAGAAGAATGAAGAAAATAGAAATATTTATGCAGAAGTACTCAAAGGAAGGAATCATGGTCAGCCAGAATCTAAGAAAACTATTGAAGATACATCTTCAAGAAGACCATCCATGTTCAAGCCATAAATAAGCTTCAATCATGATCATGATCAGTCAAGGAAAGAATTCAGAAGGACTACGCCACAAAGAAGATCATTCACTCCCAGGTATGCAAATTTATTTTATGGTCATTGTTTTTATTGTACTAACTTTCGACATAAGGTTGCAGATTGCAGGGATTATAAAAGAAATGCTCAAGAAAAAAGTGCCTATGTGGTCGCACGTAAAATTGGGCATTACAAATGTCATAACTATGGACACATAGCCAGTGATTTTAGAACCATGATTGATACTTCCATGAAAGAGAATACTGATATCAGATATAAGAAAGTATGGATAAGAAAAAATGAAGAACAGGTGAACAAAGACCAGGTACCAGAGATCACAAGATTGGCAATAAAACGAAATGAAGAAAATTCTAGAGAGAAAAAGAAAGATGTCAAATGCAGAAAGGTTTGGAAAATAACTAAAAGAAAGTAAGGAAGGGTAAATAAGGAACAGGTTCAAGAGATTGTACTTTCAGGCATTGTAGTGAAAGATGAATCCACAAATAGAAAGAAAGAAGTCATAGATCATAGAGATAATGAATCTACCAATGAAGATGATGATGAATACACATAAGAGCATGAATTGTTCTGAGCCATCCATCTTAGAGACTCCCAAGTAATATGAATATTATAAAGGGGGAGTCTATGCGATAGCTGTGACATACCAAAGAACCATCATTCAAGTAGTTTGTAGAGTTTGAGAAGACAGATTCAGAGCAATCAGTTAGCAGAAGTACAATTTGATAGATTAATCAAGACTTCATGATAGTATAGTAATAAATGGGTTATCATTATAAACAATTTTGCAAGTAGAGTCTTGGATAGTATGGACAGATATGGATTTGTAAGAACACTTAGCAGGTTTGGATGGATATATGATAGTGGACGAGAGCATGGATTCATAGATTGGTTCAAAGAGTGGTTCAGAGACAAAGGAACATTATCATAATGGATGATAATTACACATGAAATGGCTCGAACAATGCTAATGGATTCCAAATTGACAGATATTTTTTGGATGCATGCAGTGCATACATTAGTTCACATTCAAAACAAAGTAATGCTCAGAAACAACAATGTCAAAACTCCCTACGAACTATGGAAAGGAAGTGCAGACAACAACCTCTACATCAAGGTAACTCAAGGTAATATTTTATTAATTGAAATTTATGTTGATGATATTTTTTTGGAAGTACTAATGACAGGTTAAGCTAGAAATTTGCAAAGGATATGAAGAATAAATTTGAAATGTCATTACTTGGAGAACTATCCTTCTTTTTGGGTCTTCAGATATGTCAAAGAAACCAAGGAATTTTTATTTCCCAAACTAAGTATATCAAAGAAATGCTAAAGAGGTTTGGAATGGAAGATTTCAAACTAGTTACCACTCCTATGCAAACTAGTTGCAAGTTGAGCAAATATGATGATTCAAAGTCTATAGAGCAGAGGCAATACAGGTCAATGATTGGTAGCTTACTATATGTGATAGCATCCAGACCAGATGTAATGCAAGTAGTTGGACAGGTGGCACAATTTCAAGCAGCACCAAAGGAATCACATGTATTAGCAGTGAAGAGGATTTTCATATATATCAAAGGAACAGAAGAGTTTGGATTATGGTATCCAAAAGGAAAGGATATATCACTTATTGCCTACACAAATGCAGATTGGGCAGGTTTCATTGATGACTGACAAAGCGCCAATGGAGAAACAATCTTCTTGGGCGAGTGTTTAGTATCTTGGTTAAGCAAGAAACAATCATCAATATCATTATCTATAGTCGAGGTAGAGTATATTGCAGCAACAACATGTTGTACACAGGTTCTATGGATGAAACAATCTTTGACAAATATACAGGTTGAGTATAATGAGCCCATTCCAATCTATTGTGATAATAAAAGCACCATCAGTATCTTAAAAAACTCGGTGATAAACTCCAAGACGAAGCACATTCCAATAAAGTATCACTTTCTACGGGAACAGGTTGCAGAGAAGAACATCATAGTTGAATATGTGGGAAAAAAAAGAACAAGTGGCATACATCTTTACAAAACAACTTCCATGGGAATCCCTTGAGTATCTTCTCCACAGACTAGGAGTAATTTCTACTCCAAAATGAATGCTTTTGAATGCTTATCTTATATGTATTATATGTACATGAGGAAGCACCATAAATAGGACAAAGGGGGAGAGATTTATCAGATGCAAAGGTAAATGCTTGGAGAGAGAGCATAGAGGATGTTTTCCAAGGGGAGCGATTGTCACAAGGGAAGAATGAGTAATATGACTTCAGAGTGATACCCTTTGTCAAAGAGGGGTATATTATTCATATGAAGGGAAAGAGAGTAATCAGAGGATTATAAACACAAAGAAAAATCAAAGGCACATAGACAGGGGGAACATACCCAATGAGAGTTTAGTCAGGGGGAGCAGCCCGAAAGGGAGATACCCTTTTCCATTGATGTCAAAGGGGGAGAGATAGAAACATTGATAAAGAGTATAAGCATGAATGTTATCATGACTAAGTGTTGCCATCAATGCCAAAGGGGGATATTGTCAGACAGTTGGCTTAGGTTGATGGATAGTTGTTATGTATTGTTGGTTGTCATTGATGTCAACTATTGGAGAGTGATATTGTAGATTGATTTCAACCCTTAGTGATACATGTCAACCCTTGGAGAAAGTCCAGTAGCAAATTCCGGTAGAACAAAGGTTTGGGTAATGGACCCAAGGTTGTTTCATGTATAATGGTATGAGTTTTAATACATTTGAAGGTAAGAATATTCTAGATGGATATTACATGTCATTCCATTTGTGGTGGTATGTGGAACATCACATAACTCCTCATGGTTAGAGAGTTATGGCCATGAGAAGTTGGAGAACCCAGGTTTGGGCAATGGAACCAAGTTTGTTTGACGGATAATGGTATGCGTTTTGATATATTTTAAGGCAATACTATTCTATATGGATAGTACATGTCATGCCATTTATGGTGGTATGTGGAACGTCACATAACTCCTCACGGTTTGAGAGTTATGGCCTTACGAAGTTGGAGGGCCCTCATATGTTGGCTTGAAGCCCCAAAAGGTCAAAGAAGTCAAAGAGATTGCAAAGAAGAAATTATTATTTAAATAATAAATTAAAGTGAAAAAGACAAGAAGGATTATTTAAATAATAAAGTGAAGTGACAAAATCAAAGAAGATTATTTAAATGATAAAGTGAGGTGACAAAGTCAAGGAGGAATATTTAAATGATAAAGTAATGGAGAACTTTCTAATTATGGAAAGTGATTAACCCTAAAAATGAGGAAAATAGGTTAAGTGACCTATAAATGGATTAAGTGACCTATAAATAGGTTAAGTGACCTAGAAATGGGTTAAGTGACCTAGAAATAGGTTGAGTGACCTAGAAATGGGTTAAGTGACCTAGAAGATGGAGAGTATAAATAAGAGGCAAGGCTCTCTCATTTTACATCACACTTGAGAATATTGAATATATATAGGTGACTAAGGTAACCAAAGGATATATAATCTGAATTTCACATGGAAGGTGAATAAAAGAGAGACGGAATTCAAGGGAGGATAAATTCTTTTGATGATGCTTTCTAAGGTATGTTATTTACAGGTCATCTCACCATTTTCGCAATAAATTTGTTTCTAGAATTATTTAGACCGTGATATTGATAGGACATTGAGGAAACATATCCAAGTATTTGTGGTAAAACATTCATCTTTTGGGTCATTGTATTTTTGGAGCTACACTTCGTGGAAAATAGGGTTTGTGGCTAGTCCTAAAGCTAGTCTAAAATAGGTGTTTCGGGTAAAAATGTCATAACTTCTTCATAAAAGATAAAAATTTAGTAATACCAAAATTGTTTTTTATAGTACAGTCTATAGTATGTTTTGTAACATTTTCAGATTGATTCAACAAATATTCTGTGTGGGGCACGCTCTACAAGGTTGCTCTCTAGAATAAGCCAGAATTCAGCAAGGTATGCCATTTTTTCTATAACTCCTTTTCTAAGAGGTTCCAAGTAGTGACACCTAGAGGAATTGCATAAAACAAACTAAAGAACATTGTATATCAGTTTCATATCTTTTTCCATTACAGGTACATAGTTATGATTATTTCAAGTTAGGGTTGTTGACTAATCCAAAACTAGTCATGTGAGACTAAAGTAAAGTTTGATGAAAATGCTAGTCTCTTGTTGTTAAAGTTAAGG
>SNQJ01S0111304.1:32229-44470 GCA_010110895.2 Picea sitchensis | reverse complement strand
TTCTTTGATTATTTTGAATGAGTTTTCTTCTTATCTTTCTTTTTGAATCAATATATTTCTGATCAAAGAACTATTGTTGAAAGAAGCATTTATTTTAAGACTTGTATTTTTCAAGCAAATTGAAATAGTTCAAAGAGGTCCTGGTATTAAGATATAGCTCAGAAAATTGATTTTTAAGTCAATTGTCACTCTCATTTTGTCCTCAAATTATCTTTGCTAGAGTATTACACCAAAGATATGGTTTAAATCTTTGAGAATTGCGATGATCTTTAAACTTTTTACGTCATCCATATTCTTAAGTAATCACTTTTATGAGCTTCCCCATTCTCTAGATGATTTCTTAAAGGAAATATAAAATCTCTAAACCATGATAAAACTTCCAGTTTTGAAAGCAAATAAATAATATGATCAATTATTCACCTGTATTGCAATTAATCTTCAGTATCACCCCACTCTCTTTGTCATCAAGAAATCTATAATTGTATTACTATTTAAAAGTGACATAAGAGGGTTGAAAGCACTTATGTGTGGGAAGTGTGTGTAAACCTGTCGGGGTACTGAACATGATCACTGGCAGCGGTTAAATGCACACATGATACCAAGACAACTTCGTCAGGGTACTGAAGAGGCATGCTGGCAACACAGCAATGTCGGGTCGAGAGGTAGCAGGTATATGTTTTTAAATTAACTTTTATGGAAGTATACATCATGTGGATACAACTATTGGATGGGATTAAAGTATTTGAGTGGGTTAAATGACATCCTTGTCGAGGCTATGGATGCCTGCTAGCAGCAGTGGCTCTGTCAATGGTATTGAAGTTCTTTTATAAACATCATGACTCTTTGATTAAGACATTATTTCATGTTATAATCCTCTGCAAAAGAAATTCTATTGTCTGGTTATAACATTGAGCTTATCCTAATACTATATGGTCTCAAAGCGAATTTATTTCAGGGAGCTTAAATCCTTTTTCAAGTCTTATTATTTCCTTCCTAAGATGAAATATTACCAGATCAGAGATAACTGCTTCACCCAGTAAGTCACCATTTGTTGGGCTCCAACAACTCCCCCTATATTTTTACAAAATTTAAAGGGCCCCTATTAGAATCTTGATAATTATAATGAGCTACAGAATCAACCTTTTCAAATAGTTCCATACCTTGGCTTGATTTGAGACAAACTTAAGACTTTCACTATAGTATGAGACATTTATTACAAGAGTATATGTCAAAAGTTAAAAATGAGCATAAAAATATCAATTTAAACAAAAACATTATTTTTTATCAAATGTTTACTTTCGTTTAAATTATGATTATGTGTTCTTTCTTTTGCTCATTAGAAAGTTTGACTATTTTGAATAATGGGTTCAATACTTCATCAAATAATATCTTGGTTGGTTTGTCATTTTCATGAAATCATTTGGTGATATTAATTAATTAAATTCTTTTTTCTTTTTGCATCTCATTTCAAAATAATAATAATCAAAGAATTATCTATCATTTGTTTGATTTTGTAAACAACTAAAATTAATGTTTTTTATCCATTAACTTGAGACTTCTAGATCATATTTGAAAGCAAATTATAAACAATGTTTTCTTATAAGTTATAGTTAGTTTAAATTCATTTTTTGTTTTTCTAGATTTTGTTTTATTCACAATTTTTAGGTTATTAATTTAGGTTTCTTTTTGTTTCAAAGTCTTCTATTATCAAATATTTGATACGGATCTGATCATGGTTTGGTTTTATTATCCAAATACATTCAAGATGATTGATCCAAAAATAATTTTGGATTGCTACAAATAATTTCATGAGCAACAACAGATAAAATTTGGAAAGGCGTCAAGATCAGATAGGTGATTTTGCATAAATGATTGCAGCCAAACTATGAGGAATTTGAAGAAACGGTTGAAAACCCAGAACCAAAATGGACCCATTTACTTTCTGCATAAAGCGTTTCCCAAACAAATGCATTATTTGACAGATATTGATGTCTTTTTACGAGACAAATTTCAGGTGGCGAAAATTAATAGTGACGACCAGATTGTTCATTCATTGTATAAATATATGAGAAAGTTCATAGCCAATGAGATCCAAGAATTGGAGAGGAGGATTTTGATCCTTTCTCTTTTGTATATTATTTCTTTTGTAAAATTTTTATTTCTTTTCAAATGGAGTAATGGATGGCTGGAATCTTTGGGAGAATGGGCGAGTATTTTCAAAGAAGAATATGAAATTCCAGATTGCTTAATGGCTTTTGTCCTGTGAGTAAAATGGTTTTATTTTCATATAATATCTTCATATTCTTTGAATAATTTATTATGCATTGATTTAAATAACTTTAGTCTTTTTTTATCAATACATGGTTAATTATTATCATTTATGTATTAATTTTTCCAATCTTTAAAGTCTATTATCCAAAAAAATTCTTCCAGGACTACAGAATGGACAAGTGATTCCAAAAACTTAATAGAACGACATATATGCATTTTGGATTTAGCCTTTTGTTTAGAATGTTGTTATTTATGTTTTTTTAATCGTGTTACATGTGCAGGTCTGATATCTTTAGATTAAATAATCTGTGATGTGTAGGAAGTTTATATTATAAATATCATATATCATTTGCTTCATCAAAATACAAATGTTGTGATTATATCTTCGATTTAAATAATGAGATTTATCTTTGAGTTTTAAATTGAATGATAAAACACATAGATTGCTTCCAGATTTATCTTGTTGTAATCGTGTATAATTATGAGATCACAGGTTTATGTTTGTGTTTCCTTTTCTGTCATTAAAACCTAAGCCGCCAATACATGTTCTGAATTTATTTAGAATAGTCATAAGGTTCATTGTAGATTTCTCTCTTAGACATGAAAGTTGGATGTTCACCACTCATGCAGATGCTTGGATACACCTCACTAACTCACTGACATGATAGCTTCTTTGTATTTTTCCGTCATTTACATATCATTGAAACTAGAATGTATGGTTCATCTTTGACTATCCACATGTTCATGTTTCATTGAATTTTTTGCAAGATTCTTTAAATTTATAAAGGAAAAACAATAAATATTTTTATGTGTTTTCTTTATCTGCTTTTCAAAGCAATCATTTTTCCATTGATTTTCGTAAGTTTCTATTAAAACTTGCAGCTTGTAAATCATATAAATAAACGAGACTTGTATATCTTCTGCTTAAATACAACTACTACAGTTACATTAGAACATATGTACATATATATAGTGTTTAGTAATTAGTTAGTTATTTCTCTCTTTTATTCGTTTCATTTAGGATTCTTAGATTGGCTAACAGAGACATTAAACCTGTCAGAACGAGTTACACCAAACGACTTGGGTTATTTAGACAACCCTAGACCAAACTCGCTCTTCCAGTTGACGGATGATCAATTTCGCCCGTCAACACTTCGCGTTGTTGAGATTATTTCCTAAGATTCAAGGACAATACTTCTTTTCTATATGGGGTAGATGATCTACTCTCCTATACCTCGTGTGTCCTTCCAACTTCGACATCCAAGTCTTCGGTCCTAATTAGCTTCGATCTGTTCTCTTGTTCTTCAATCAACCGTGTGATCCTCCTAGTCATGAAATCTTTTAATTCTTGTTTTTTCTGCTCTAAGACTTCTTCTTCTTTCCTTCTAGTCTGGTCCTTCTCGATCCAAGGTTTTCCTAGTAACATAGTAAATGGAGCGATGTTCTCAATAAATTTAACAACCTCAAAATCGTCCTCTATGGAAGTTCCAAGAGCACTCATAGATATCTGGGTAACTCTTCTACATAGGGTTACCAGTTTTCCTCTGAATAATCCTATTCCTCCCAATGAAGGAATCATAGTAGGCTCTCCTAAAAGTTCCCAAGTTCTTTTTGTCATGATATTCACATGTGTTTCCTCATCCAGAACAAAGTCAATGTCGAAGTCTCATATTCTTTCTTCGATGCACTCTTTTTCTTTGAAGATATCTAATAAGTTGATATTTCGGTGGTCATTCAGTGTTTCTTTCATCTGTAGCAACTCTTTTTCTGATTCTTTCCAGGGTTCTGCCACAATCTTAGTTTTTGGATCTGCCTTAGGGTTTTCTTGGTTCATATTCATTCTTTTAACCTTAGAAATCATTCTAGGGAAATCCAATACTTCATGGTCCATAGCTCTACAACAAATAAAACTAGATCTTCTACCAGGGAATTCCTTAGCCAGATGTCCCGGTCTTCTGCAACTGTAACAAAGGGTTAATCCTTGTTTTCTTTTAAATGATCCCCAACCTTTCCTATACCGCGCGCTAGGATCATGGTAGCTAACCTGCAACAAATTATTTCTAGGGCCTTACATCCATTTTTTAGTCCAAACATTCTCTCTATGCATAGGTATAACATATCTTTCATTATTATTATCAGATCTACTCATATCAAATCTTCTTTCTTCTATTAGTGCCCTAGTTTTCAAGCTAGGACAAATCTTATCAAACATACCTAGATCCATAATTTAGAAACAAAAATTTCCACTAATCTTATCTTCAACAGAGCACACAACTTCCAAATCTAAACATTTTCACTATTATTACCTCTATCAGAGCACAAAGCGTTCAGATCTTACCTCTTTTCTTCAGATCAGACTTCTTTTCTTAGCACAGAGCTTCACAGATCGAGTAGAATATTGCACAGAGCTTTCACAATTTTAAGTTAGATCTTCGCACAAAGCTTCTTTTTCCTCAGTTCCCAGCAATCACAGTTTTAGGTAAGATCTTTGCACAAAGCTTCTTCTTCCTCAATTCCCATCAATCACAGTTTTAGGTCCCAACAACGTAACCATTTGTTGGCACAAGGGCAGAACCAAGGTTCAACTCTACAACAATGCACCAACAAAACCCTAACTACCGACCCTTTCGACAACACATGCGAAGCATATGAAGTCTCACCTGAGGTAGAGGCAGGGGTGGTTGCAAGACTCCAGTTTCTGCAGCCTTAGCTGGGACACAGATCTGTGATTCTAACACTTAATAGAGCATTCAATAGTTAACATTCATCAATATCCAGTCTTAGTTACAACACAGTTAAACCCTAATTATAGAGTATCATAGTATTCATTCAGATCCAAGGTATTTAAGCACTAAGCATATGTACATAATTTAGATCTAACATCCATCCATATCATTAAGAACTAAGCATCAATAGATATATCTATCATTCATCTATATCGAAGCACTAAGAAAGTAAACACAGAAACACATCAATACATCTCACAAAGAAGATCAACACAACGTGTACGTGGTTCACCCCCACCCTGGGGCTACCTCCACCAACTCTTCTCTTCTTTATTATCTTTGGTCAAGCTTCTTACAGGAATATAACATTCACATCCCACTCCGCAGAAGATAGAAGATCTGCACACACTCTACCAGGTCCTCCTTCTTCTAGCTAGGGTACAACACCAAGCCTTCACACAGTCTCTTACAGTTACTTGCACTAGCCTTGCAAGCCTCACATAGTATGCACAAAGAACTTACAACTCTCTATCACATAGATCAAACTCTAGCACTTAGCACACTGGCCTACTACGTTTTCTTCTTACATCGCCTAACTACTTATTTATACATTACAAAATAGGCCTAAGCACGGGTAAACCCATGGGCTGACATCCCCATACCCATTACATAATCCCGAATCCCAAAACGTTCCCTAAAAGGGGTCAAGATCCTGTGATCTCTGCTTCGTCTTGTGCTCCGCCTTCGACAGCCTATTGAAGTCCCAAAATTAGGTCAAACATGACCAAGAATCCTCAAAACGTGGTCAAGGGCCAACAGAATCTGAGAGGATTTCCAGTAGAAACGTTTAGTAGGGGGGTTCAATTTATTTTCTTAGGGAAAAGGTAAAATAAGAAATTAGGGAGGGTGTTATGCTGGAAAAACACATGTATAGATTTGTATGTGAGTGGAAGGACAGAAGAAAAAAAAATTAATTGAAAAAATACAAATTCAAACCTACACAATTAAATTTTGCGGATGGTTTTCTTTAATGTGAAGGAAAAAACAAGGGTCACTCTTAGGTTCCTCTCATAATATAACACACAGACTCGATCCTATGAAACTCCCTCTTTGGCTTGCATTTCCTCCTTCGTGGGCCACTTGAATTTCTCCAAGATACCGTCCTCGTCATTCCTATAGCCATAATAATTGGCATCAATTTGCTTGTAATTTATCGCATACCTAGAGCTCCTCTAGTTCTTTGCCTCGTGGGGTTTATTGAATAACTCTTTGATGTCAGGGAGGAATTTTGTAGTCCTGAAGTTGATTTGGATTATTTTGAGAATGAAACGAGACAAATGGAAAAATAGAGAAGATAGCACACAAATATAGTGAAATCCAACTTCTATTAATGAATAAGATAGAAAAACATTGTAGAACACAAATTGATAGAATGGGGTAGCTTATCTCTTAAAAGAAATAGATGTTGGCTACGCTTCATTCGCAACAAGATTTACATAATGCTCCATTGCATGCTTAAAGCACCTCCTTCACCTCAATTATATATGCGAAAGTGAGAGGAGAACAATTCCAATGATGCATGTGTGATAAATTGGTCTAAGTTTGTAAAATTTCACAGGCATGTAAAACACTAGGACTTCCCGAGCAATCACCCATCCCAATGCTACTCTAGCCCGAGTGTAGTTAACTACGGAGTTCTAATGGGATTTAGTGCATTAACGCTATGTTGTAGGCATGTACATAAGACCACTAGGAAATCATCACATGATGTCTTTAACTAAAAAATGAAGATGACATTACATTACATTCCCCATCAAAAGGGTGAATATCATGGTTTATCAAAACCATAGGCTCGAAATGTTAATTTAGTGGAAAAGGTGGATGTTTCTTTCTGGTGACATTGGGTGTTGGACACAGTGGTATGATATTGTCACTGATGTCAACAGGGTGAAAAATAATATAGTATAAACCCAAAACTTAGAAGGGAGGACATTAATTGAAGCTCATAAGGGAGAGCACATTGTAGAAATTCTTTCAGGATTGAAATCCCCATAACAAAACTCCAAAAGAATTAGGAAGAATCCTATCCGTTGATATAATTCTTGGGAAAATCTTGGACCGTCAGATCATAGTAAAGTAAAGGAGACGGTCAACTTCGACGCAGACCACTTTGGCAAAAAGAAACCAAGAACAGGTAAGTTTACCTGACAGTTGAAGCCCCAAAGTCACAAATTGTCGTCAACTGTTGATCTGGAGTGAAAATATTGGAACCATCAAATCATAGTAAAGGAAAGGAGATGGTCAACTACGATGTTTACCACTATAGAAAAAAGAGTTCTAAAACATGTAAGTTCACCCGAAGGTCGGAGCCCCGAATTCCTGAAGTGAATGAGGGCCATTAGATATGGGAAATGCACGGTTATCGTTGGATGAGGATAGGTGGGTCCAATGGTGGTCAACTTCGGCACTGACCACTTCGACGAAAAGGGGTATAAAACAAGCAAGTTCACCCGAAGGCCAGATCCCCAATGTCCTGAAGTGAATGAGGGTCGTTGGATCAGGAATTCAGGTGAAAACTAGACCATCCGATATATGGTCCAAAGGGGAAAGACTTATGACACTTTAGGAGATCCACGTTAGAAAGGACATGTGGCACAATCAGATGGTGACAAGTGTCAAGGTATAGTTGGAACTTTATGTATACATAAGTCACGAATCTAGGTGACATGTGGAAACCACTCAGCCAATGCCACATCAACAGTGATTTTAGAAAGCTACATCACTACGGGAGTATGTCCTTCAGGGATATCCAATTCCTCATACCAGCAACTACCTGAAGCGTCGAAGGGAGAAGTCACAAACTAATACTGGTCATTGATTTAAGATCCTCCATGTTCTCTCATGACCATTAGATCAAGTGTAGTGGAAGGATAGAGTAAGCATGAGATTTTAACCAACAGCAAATGATCATCGTCATGTTATGAATTATTCAATTGGTAAGCCTTCGGAGGGATTGAACTACTTCATAATTCGAGTAGCCCAAAGTCCCGGAGTCACGAATAGTCGAATACCCAAAGAGCTAGAGAGCCTTTGTGCCTAAGCCCATGGTCCTAGCTTCTGGACATGTGAAAGTTATTAATCAGGGAAGTGATGATAAGCACTCTGGCAAAATTTTCTCTGGAATAATTAAAAGATTGCAAAGTGTGGAGTCCCAAAATGCCAAAATATCGAACTGAATGAGAACCGTCAATATCAACGTGCAATTAAAATTTGACCATTGAACTTGATAAATGATTGAGCACTTGTTTGGCTTAGCGCCTAGAAACTGGATATGGTCATATGGAATAGAGGTCTCGAAGTGTTTCTATGTGAAATTTAACACACAAAACAAGAAATTTTTCTCAATCAAGAAGGAATGTTGAACTGAATAGGATCTGGAATTTGTCTTGATTTATCTTAAGTAATACAATACTTGCAATGCATTAAAAATCCAATCAAAAATCCTACATATCATCAACGTAAATTGAGAATGAAATAAAGAGGCATGGGATTGAGTTAAAAATGAAATTGATCCATATCAATGATCGATTTATGAAAAACACTCTCACTAAATTGAAAACCCCTCAGGATAATGTTTGAATAATAATAGAGAACAAAAAATGTTATTATTGTTAATTTAAATGAAGAGGTGTGATGGTCTAAACAAAGGGACACAATGCTTTGTAGCTCACACCAGTTGGAAGACTATATAAGAAACAAGGAATGGTGAAGAAGAAGTGTCTCTGCAGTCCAGATCAGAAGTGTTGGCATGTTTACAGGCAGAGTGTGCTTGTCATTGATGGCAAGATCAGAGTGTGCAATGATGGCAAAATAGGAACAACGTAAGCTCAGGAGGATTAGCACAGAGTCGCACACAGTGCATAGGTGTGCACTAGGGATGCGGTTAGGTCCAAACAGATTAGCGCAGTCATTCAAGGTTTCCATCAATGCCAAAGGGGGAGAATGTTGGCATGTTTATAGGCAGAGTGTGCTTGTCATTGATGGCAAGATCAGAGTGTGTAGCGATGGAAAAATAGGAACAACGTAAGCTTAGGAGGATTAGCATAGAGTCGCACACAGTGCGTAGGTGTGCACTAGGGACGAGGTTAACTCATTGCCAAATCTCAAGAGAGATAATGTACTCAGGATCTTAGACGGATCAAAGGTCGAAGCCTTTGGCACTTAGAAATTTTTCCAAGTCAGGAGGATGTGTAAGCTCGGGAGGAGAAGCAACAGTGATCATTGGATCCCATTGATAATTCCCAATGACCGTCATATCTGAATTCAGATAGGTCGAGCACGCATATGGTGGACAAATCTCATGCATTAGATACGAGCGCGGGGTCCGACCGTCGTTGGATCCAGGAGAACCTGCACATTCTTTAAAGTGCAAGGTGAAGCAGGCTTACAAAATCTCGAAAGAAGGAGGACCGTCCATCTTCGGGCAGGACACGTGGTCACAAATCATCATTTCACTAACTAAAAGGTCAAAGGAAGGAAGTTCTCTAACCTCCCAACTTGCGATATGCGATATCACAAAAAGATCTGGACCGTCAGATCACCAAGGATTGTGGATCGTTGATCAAGCATGAAGAAGGCTCGTGAAGTGGTGAAATCGCGATAAGATCTGGATCATTGATCCAAGAGGGGCACGAGGCGATAGATCAGAGCACGAAAGAAACACTGCTATGCGAAATTACGAAATGTCTTTTAGCACAGCCTGTGGTCACCGCTGGTGGTCATGTGAGGGGAAGAAGCTAGTAGTGCTAAGCTCCATCTCGGAGTCTTGGAAATCGTGACTTGGAGTATCGAGATCCTTCATCACAGGAATGGTGATATGCGATATCGCGATGAGATATGGACTATTGGACATATCGACTGTTGATTAGACTCGATGAAGTTCATAAGTTCATGAAATATGAAGCACCTTTTGGCGTAGCCTGTGGTCACTGTCGGTAGTCACGTGAGGGGAAGAGACTAGTGGTGCTAAGCTCCATCTTGGAGTCTTGGTGATCGTGACTTGGAGTGTCAAGACCCTTCATCACAGGAATGCCAAGATGTGAAATTAAGAAATTCAAATTATGTTTAGCGCTTGGTCACAGCTAGTGGGCATATGAGATAAATGCGAAATCATGCGGATTTAATCCAACGGTGTTGGTTAATTGGAATCTTGATCGAAGGGTTACTATCTCACCTCACAGGTAATTGATTAGTTATGATTCAGTTAGAAGAACCGAATCATGGTTCTTGGACGGTTGGCGATTCAGTTGATGTGCGTTTTTGCCCAAGAAGATTCGAGGTGTAACCGTAGAGGAAGTGGTTAAATGAAACATGCAGTGATTGTGCGTGGTTGGATGTACTGAAGGAAAAATGAGTTGAACTGTAAGAAAGGGAAAATTGTAGTATGCGCAGTGTGAGATAAAACTTAGAGATGAGTAATAGATGAGGCATAGACAGAAGCGAGATGTAGTTTTTTTCTTTTTGAGGCTTGAGCAAGCGAAGTAGAGAAAATGTGGAGTGGCAGTGAACAACCCTATGAGCAGAACCATGGCATGGTGAAGAGCATGCAGAGGAACTGTGCATGGAGGATGAAGAGGGTGCGCAGATAGTATAAATACATAGAACAAAGAAGAGATGGATGTTGTTGTGGAGAGGAATTACACACGGGAAATAACATGTTGTGGGCAGGAGATGAAATACACAGAAGAGGCGTAATTCATAGAATCAAAATAAGACGCAAAGAATAAAGCGCAACAGAAGAAAATAAAAAAGATGCATAGCTAAGACAATAAAAGAAGGCTGAGGTGCACTTGTAGAGAAAAGAAGAAGATTAGAAAGCGCAAGAAGATGCAGGCAGAGAGACACTGATATAGGAGAGCAGAGCAGCATAGCAGGACAGTGATAAGCCTAGTAATCCAATGACAACTATTGAATCACTGTAATAAGTTTCAGTAGAAAATATTTATAATCAAGGTGGTAGGGAGGTGCTAGGGAGGACTGTTTTCCTCAGAGGTTCAAGTGGGTTCTTGAATACAAGGAGTTGTAGCTTCCATCTGGTTGCAGCCAGAGAAACTAGGGTGGAAGGGTGGTGCAAGGGAGAATTGTTGTTCTTTGTTATACAGGTTGGTGCTTGTGTGACTGGAATTTGGTGCTTCCATCCAATTGGTGCTGGAACACTCGGGGAGTTGGTCCTTCCTTCTAGTGGGTGCTAGAGAAACTAGAGAGTTGGTTCTCTCAAACAAGTTGGTGCTTTTATAAGTGGAAGTAGGTGCTTCCATCCAGTCGGTGCTGGAACACTCAGGGAGTTGGTGCTTCCTTCTAGTCGGTGGTAGAGAAAACAGAGAGATGGTTCTCTCAGTAAGTTGCATCTTGCAAAAAAGAGGTTGTAGCCTCACAATGAGTTCGAGCTCATATGTATGATAATGTACAGAATGTAAAGATTATTGATTATACCAAGAAGAAGAGGTTTTTACCCTTTATGGGTTTCCTCAGGAAATATCTGTCTCTATATATTTCATATGTGTGACCAATGTCGAATGTTCTATTGCTTACCTCTCTGCATTATTGCGATTGTCATTGAGTGCTCTATAAAGAGTTTAAAATAAGCATAATTGTTTAAGCACGGTAACAACTGATTCACCTCCCCTCTCTCAGTTTTCCAACAATTGGTATCATAGTAGGTTCCTTTTATCTAAAGGTAGATCTGTAAGCTTAAACATGACAAGTCATGAAGGGACTTCAGTCACTAAGCCTCCTCTGTTTGATGGAACAAATTTTTCCTTATGGAAGGTTAGAATGAGAACATACCTAATGGCCTTAGGTGGTGATGTTTGGGATGTAGTAGAGACTGAATACATAAAGCCTGTTGTGATTTCTTCCAAGGATGATAAGTTAGAATTTAACTTTAATGCTAAGGGAATGAATTCTATCTTGGATGGACTTGCAGAAGCCGAGTTTGCAAAGGTGATGCATCTTCAAACTACCAAAGAAATGTGGGACACACTCATTAGCATCTATGAAGGAAATGAGAAAGTAAAAGATTCCAAACTTCAAACACTTAGGTTGAAGTTTGAACAACTAAAGATGAATGAAGATGAAACAGTTAGCAAGTATTTTTTAAGAGTTGAAGAACTTGTGAATGGCATGAAGGGTCTTGGTGAGAAGATTGAAGAATCAATTTTAGTTCAGAAGATTTTAAGATCTTT
>SNQJ01S0111304.1:0-21052 GCA_010110895.2 Picea sitchensis | reverse complement strand
CCCCCCCCCCCTTCTCAATTGTCCAACAAGAAGATCAAAGAAGAAGTAGAATCCAAGAATATGAACAAATGATACTTATGTAGTGATGGTGGATGAGAGGAGAAAGGAAGGATTCATATCCTTTACTATATAAGGGAATTGGTGCTTCCTCGGGTTGGTTCCCTAAAGACAAGGGAGTTGCTGCTTCCTAGGGTTGATTCCATAAATACAAGGCAGTTGGTGCTTCCTAGGGTTGTTGCCCTAAAAACAAGGGAGTTGCTGCTTCCTAGGGTTGGTTCCCCGAAGAAGGGGATTTGTGTCTCCTAGATTTGGTGCTCTAAAAAGGATTGGTGTCCTTCACTATTATTTATAAAACCTTGTAATTCCTGTTAATTATAATTATATAATTGATTTTACATACAATTCCATTATTGATCTATTGTGGTAATTAATAAAATATCAAAGTAATTGCTAATTTTTGAAAAAAAGGGTAATATTGATTCACCCCCCCCTCCCCCCTCTCAGTATTTCCAACAATTGGTATTAGAGTGAGTGCATTCAACACGGTCTAATAACTGGAAGGTAGATCCTGAAAGAAATGGATAAGCAAGAGGGAATGTCTTCCAACAAAGCACCATTGTTCAATGGAGGTGGCTATTCTCTCTGGAAAATAAGAATGAAAAGATTATTGTTGGCTCTTGGTTTTGATGTCTAACAATCTGTTGTATACCGTTACACTACACCAACTAATCCACCCACAGATATTGCAGGAAAGAAAATATGCAATGACAACTCAGGAGTAGTTAATGCCATTATAGGAGGATTAACAAATTATATATGTGTGAATGTTATGCATTGTAAGTTAGCTAAGGAAATTTGGGACAAATTGGAAGTTGTATATGAAGGAGATAGAAAATTCAAAGAAGACAAACTACAAACTTATAGAACTTAGTTTGAAAATTTGAAAATGAAAGAAGAAGATAACATTGTTGAATACTTTCATAGGGTAGATGTGGTAGTTAATTCAATCAGAGCATCAGGAGAAGAACTTAATGATAAACCTATTGTAAAAAATATATTAAGTTCATTACCTATGAGATATGATGCCAATATTTCTACAATTGAAGATAGGCCAAAACTTGACAAACTCACAATAGATCAGCTTCATGGAATTTTTACAGTATATGAGATGAGAATAGGGAACGAAAAACCAGCAAAAAGAGAAACAACCTTTAAAGCATCTAAAACAAAGATGAGGTAGGAGAAAAAGACGAATGACGAGTTACCAGATATATCTGATGAAGAAACTTCCAACTTCATAAAGAAACTCAAGAAAGGGACTGGGAAATACAAAGGAAATATTCCTTTAATATGTTTCAACTGTGGAAAAATTGGACACTTTGCAAATTATGTCCCTATCCTAAGTAGGAGGAAATTGATGATGAAAGAACCTTCAAAAATCTGAAGAAAAGAAAAACTAATCATAAAAATATGTTCTACAAGAAAAAGAAAACATTATTTACCCAAGAAGACAGTAGCTCATTGGAAGAAAGTGAAGAAGAGGAGCCAGAGCTTCTATTTATGGGAATAAAAACTCAATATGACAATCATTCATAAGATGAAGAAGAAGTGAACTTCGAAGAAGAATTCCTTCGTGTAATTGATGAACTAAGAAAAACTAAAAAACAAAACAGGTTACTAAGGGAAGAGCTTCTAGATATTGAAGAAGTTACTAAATCAAGAGAGAAGGAAGTTTCCAAAAACATCGGTGAGTCGGAACAATTGATTATTAAGTTAAAAACTCAACTCCAACAAACCAAAAGAAAATAATAAATATTGAATAAAGAATTTAGTGAAAAACAACAAATGTGTAAGATATTGGAGGATGAAATAGTTCAATTAAAAGGGAAACTAGAAAAATAAGATATTAAGTCTAAATTTGAAAACAACTCAAAAATATTGAATAACATTCTTAGCATTAAGAGATCATCAAATGATAAGACATGACTAGGATATGATCCCTCTACAGAACAAGAAAATGACAAAATCAGTTATGCAGATGTTCTTATGAAACCCATAAATAGAAAATAAAACAAAACAAGAACAATACCATTTGAAACTATCCCAATTAAATAGAAAGCTACACCTTCTACTAATGAAAAATATAACGAAAAGAATAGAATCATCAAAAGGAATCCCTCCAACATAAATCAATATATCTTCCTTCGTTATTAATATTCCTGCAAAAATTTTGGACATAAAGCAATACACTGTAAATCTTATATAGAGTACAATCCAAGAAATGCTCAAAGATATGGAAATAATAAGGATAATGAAAAAAAAAAAAAACTATAACTCCTCTCCCTTACAAGACTACAATTTTGAATGTTACAAATGCAACAACTATGGTCATAAACCTAGTGAATGTAGATTGCCAAAATATGATAAAAGGATAAATATTCTCAATAATCAAAAAGTATAGAAGAAAAAGAAAATAGAGTGCAATGTAGCCTTATATGCGAGAAATCAAGGATGTCATTGGTATATAGACAATGGATGTTCCAAACACATGACTGTAGATCAAAACAAATTTCTCAAGTTAAACAAGAAAGGAAAAGGAAAAGTAACTTTTGGAGATAATATGTCAGCCAAAATACTGGGAAAAGGCACTGTCAGTTTAAGAAATAATAAAACCAAAGCAGAAGGTGTACTTCTGGTAGAAAATCTCAAACCTAATCTGCTAAGTGTAAGTCAGACATGTGATCATGGTCACATACTTACTTTTGATTCTCAGAAATGTGAGATCAAAAAAAAGGACACTGGAAAGCTAGTGGCAGTTGCACCAAGAACATCTAGCAATGTGTACATCCTTAATATAGATGAAGAAGAAAAATGTTGTTTAATCCAAGTAGATGAAAGTTGGCTATAGCATAGAAGGTTGGGATATTAAATCTTTGACAACTTAATCAAAGCCAACGATAAAGAGACAATTAGGGACCTGCCAAAACTGATTAAGCCTTTAGATTCTATTTGTAAACATTGTCAAATAGGAAAGCAAACAAGAGTTAGGTTCAAAACAAAAGAGAATTCCACAACAAAACCATTAGAAATTATTCACACAGATCTATGTGGACCTACTGGAACTAAAAGTACTTATGGTGAACAATATTTTATGTTGATTGTTGATTATTACGCAAGATTGACCTAGGTATACTTTCTAAAAGAAAAATCAAAAGCCTTTGAGAAGTTTAACACATACAAAGCTCTTGTAGAAAATGAAATAGATCTCAAAATTAAATGTCTAAGATCAGATAATGGAGGAGAATTCACCTCTAAAGAGTTCATTCAATTATGTGAAAATCATGGTATAAAAAGAGAATTTTTAGCTCCCAAGACTCCTCAACAGAATGGAGTGGTAGAAAGGAAAAACAAAATAGTTCACGACACTGCAAGAACCATGCTAAATGAATCCAAGCTTCTAGAAAAATTATGGAGAGATGCAATCTACAAAACAATCCACATACTTAATTGAACTCAGTTGAGACCCAACCATGACAAAACCCCTTATGAACTATGGTTTGGTAGGCCAACATCTGTAAAACACTTTATAACTTTTGGAAGTAAATGTTACATTAAGAATGATGAAGATAACTTAGGAAAGTTTGATCCAATATCTAATAAAGGAATATTTTTAGGGTATTCATATAATAAGAAAGAATACATATGTTATAATCTTAGACTACTAAAGATAGTGGAAAGTGTCAATGTAAAGATAGATGATCTAAAAAAGAGCATATCCCAAGACATTGATAAAAAATCTCAACAAGAAGATGATGATGTAAAATCTCAAAAAGAAGATGATGATGTAGAATATTTGCAAGAAGATGATGATAATGAAACACAGGAAAATGAACCATATATTGATGAAGAAGACAATGAAGAAACACCCTTGCCAAAAGATCCATCAAAAAGAGTTCAAAAGAATCATCCTGAAAGTCATATTATTGGAGATAAAAATGCAGGAGTGGAAATAAGACGGAAACTCACTTTTGACTCAGAACAAGAAATGTTATCCCTAATAGAACCTAAGTCATTTAAATAAAATAGAAAAATTAAAGATTGGATAAAATAAATGAATGAAAAGCTAGACCAAATAGAGAAGAACCAGACTTGGGAACTGTTATCGCACAGTTTGTAGTTAGGATGATCCGGATTATTTTCGGCACGAAATGAGAGCGGAGATATAATAAAGAAATGCACAGAGACATTGCAGATATTCAATAATATAACAAAAATGTATCGGAGATGCAACCATAAACACAGATATACAGTAATACACGATTTCTATTAATCAAAGAAATGTACAGAGACTGTAAAAATATAGAGTGAAAGACTCGCTAGGCTACATTTCGGTGGTGAAACATCTAAAGAGATGTAGGCTGACTGCTAGCATTCCATGAAGAAGATGATTACAATGAGGCTCACGAAGGCCCTTTTTACAATAAATGGGAATGCCAAAATTCTAGACATCCAAACCTAACCCTAGGAGATGAAGCGCCAAAGTCATGTGGGCCCCAGTTTGGGTAAAGTGAGTACATCAACTAAGAGTTGTAACTGCATACGATCTCAAAATTTTAGGCTCATGATAGCTAGTTGGAAAGGTATTGTTGAGGAGATTCATTTTGGGAATGCATTATATACCTTTATATATGGTTTGAGAACCTCTATCTCGAAAAAAATTTATTTGGACCCTCAAAATGGCCGAGGAAGTTAAAACCTGCTAAAAATAGTAGAAATTGCCAAAATGGCCGGAAAAAAGCTATTTTGAGCTAGTTGGAAATGGTGGGTGACCAGCGATATCCACCTAGATCAATCCCACTCCCTCCTTAGGAGTAATGGTCTCCATTGCAGCCAGGTTCCCTGGGGGAGAGGGAAAAGCATTTGAATCTGCATCTTGGTGGTTGCTTGTCTTGTTGGTGAGATCCACATTTGTAGTTTGTGGAAATCTGTCATGAACCACGTGTTTGGAAGGTTTGGACTTTTAACCATTAAAACATTTAAGATGACTATGCGGAAGGAATCTTTGTTCTTTGCTACAACCCTGTTGACCTGCTTCTGTTGGAAAGAACGTGCTTGGACTGAGGCTACAATAGTTGCAATATCCTTATGTTCACATTTTGAACAGATTGTGAAGATGAATTTTGTAGTATGAGATACTACCTTTAAGCCTTGTTTAGGTGGGGCAATAGTTGGAACTACCTCACGAGGTATCCTGTAGGGCCCCCAAGGTAATAATGACACTCTGAAGTGAGACTCATAGATAGCATGGGTGTTTCCACATATAAAGGTATTATGTGGAGCAACCTCACATAATACCTCATCCTTGAAGGGTTGGATGTCATATGATAATTGAGCTAACTGGCAGGTTGACATGAAGCTCTCATCCTTGGCGAAGACACCGCAAATGCTTGTATGGTTGCGGGTGTGGTGGTGACCGACAATCCCAACGGTTTGGCGACCTGAATGAGTTCTTAAACCCAGCTATCAACAATAAAATCGGTGGGGTCCCTTACATATATGGATAAAAGCTCCCCTCTTACGGATACATTGGTGGTTCTGGTTGAATTGTTGCGGTCCGACAATAATAGCGGTAAATTCTGCGTCGATGGTCATCTTTACGATATTTTCAGAATTATATTAAAGATGAGAGTTGACTCCTTGTCTTTAGTCACCGACCACCAATGATTGTTTTGAGTGAAAATTCAGGTGTTGTGCGGGGGTAGCTTTTGTGGAAATCGCACCATTTTGGTGTCCTTCTTTGTCTTCAGTGACCCCTTCTTTTTCCAGAGCTGGTAGTTTTCGGGAGACTATTTGTTAGGATTTTGTCTTTGTCACATGCACTTTGGTTGTTGTGGATGTGCTGAGACCGAACTCCCGTTTGTTACGGTGCTTAAATTTACGCTCAATTTTACTTGACATATGTCGATACATGACACCCGGTAAGTGTATAGAAAATCCATTCCCGGTTTGGATGTATGCATTGTAGAGCCCCATGAGTATTTGAACCAAATGTAAGCACGAATCTTTGATACCTTGACTTGGTGGTACAAGGTATGGAAGGTATTGGTGAACTCAAAGCTGCTTGGCCCCTCTCTTGCATGATTAACGGTCCATCTCATGTCTTGGTCCTCATAGTTTTAGCAGGGGGTATCTCTTGTTCCTTTACCCGCATCCACAAAAAAATCCCAAAGTAGGTCGGTTTATATATTCAGGACTCCTGTGGAACTTTGCTCCCGGTAGTTTCCACCAATGTTTGACATGAGGGAGGCTTTAAGGAGTGCAAGGTGATCTGCACTGTATTTAATAGTAAAATTGTGAACAAAGAAATAACCTTCTAGCAAAGTTAACCATTTCTAGGGCTTGCATCTATCTATCCTTCAAATGAGTGAATATCAAAAGGAAAATTAAATTGTACCTTGAAGGCGAGGTGCCTTCAAAGTGTCCACTTGATGAATAAGTGCATGTTTTTATCGACATACATTAAAGAATGTGTGCAAAATTCTCCATCATTTGTCCCTTTGTCGCGTGAGGTACTCAAACAGCAGTTGATAGGATCGTTTGCTCCGCCGATTTTCTTTTCTTCCACCATTGAGGGTTTCTTGGGTATCACGAGAGCGATTGTCTCAAGAGAGACAAACTCGAGACTAAACTGCTGTCCGGACCTACAATTCGAGGACATGCACTGAAAAAATGATCAGAGCAGCCTACTCTGATACCAACGATCCAAATTATTTTAGGCCGCGAAATGAGGAAGGCCCAGAGATACTATAATAAAAAGAAATGCGAGGAGATATTGCAGATATTCAATAATATAGCGAGAAATGTATCATAGATGCAACCATAAAACCACCGGATATACGATAATACATGATTTCTATTAATCAAAGAAATGTCTAGAGACTGTAAAAATACAAAGAAAAAGACTCGCTAGAATGGTGGCGGCTATCTCTAAGAAGAGATGAGTACCAGGTAGAAGATGATTAAAATGGGCTCTGAAGGCCTTTTACAATAAATGGGAATGCCAAAGGTGCAAGACATCCAAAGCCTAACCCTAGGAGATGACGCCAAAAGTCATGTGGGCCCCGTTTGGGTAAGTGGGTACATCAACTTCACGAGGTCATAAATTTTACATCTGATCTGCGTTTAGGCATGTGATGGCTCGTTGGAAAGGTATTGTGAGGAGATTCATTTTGAAGTCAATCATGCCTTTGGCTATCATTGAGGACCTTTGTCTTGAAAAACCATTTGGACCCTCAAAATGGCCGAGGAAGTTAAAACCTGCTAAAAATAGTAAGAATTGCCAAAATGGCCGAAAAGCTGTTTTGAGCCATTTGGAAAAGGTGGGTGTGCATCGATATCCACCTGGATCGCATAGGATAAAGGAGCATGTAAAGGGAAAAAGCTGATAAAAGAACCAATCCACCCAATGTGTCACCTTGATAGGAAGGTTCTTTATGTTTATGGAGGTAAGGCCTAGGATATGTCCCTAGTGACACAGGGTTTTGAGAAGAGAGAGGAAAGGATTGAAGGCTAAAGATAAATTCCCCCCTCACAGGGTCCCTCCCATGGTAGATAGTCTAGATAATCATCAATAGAGAGAAGTATAACCAAAAGAGAGATGTACACTTGCGAGACAAAGAAACAAGATATATATATATATATATATATATAAAGCCTCACTTGGTTAATTACTTCATATAATCAATGTTACTCGATATATATATCGTCGAGGCAATAGAATTTTGTGAAGTCAATGTTTATATAATAGCGATGATGCACAATGTCACTTCTTCAATAAATGTTAAGAAGGCGTGGCATTCAGTATGGCCTAATCAATACTTCATTCAAGTAATTCCCTTAAATAAAAATTCAATTTCTCACAAGTAAGGCGATAGGCTGCACAATGATGTTAATAGCAAGAGATGGCGACAACATTGATTAGTTAGGAGGGTTAGTCTTAGGCTAGAGAGGTTGCTGGTGATTAGGGTTTTGTTCAAAGTATTAAGAGTTGTTTAATCTTAGTACTCATAGGCTAGGTCTTAGATAAGTGCATTCCTAGGGTAAATGGAATCAAAAGGAGGGGCCAGTAGAAGGCTGAAGGATCAAGGAAGATAGTAAAGACTAAGGACGAGAGGGTCAAACCTTGAAGTGTTTCTATGGAAAGGCCTCCGAGGTCAAAGGCTCCCTAGGGAGAGAGGCTCACTTTGGTGTGGGGAACTAGGCCTCAATGCTCTCTCCCTCCTTCCCTTGGAGTCAATGGTAAAAGCAGGATAGCTCGAGAGAAGTGGCATAGACCAAGACAAGAGGTTTTGCAAGCAGCGTGTTGCTATGGCAACCTTTACCAAAAAAACCTAGAACAATTGGCTCATCAAAGTGTGGGAACTAGGCCTTGATGCATCTTCTTCTTCTTAACTCCAAAGAGGGAAACTGACTATGAGAGGGAGGAAAAGAAGAGTGTAGCTAAGGCTAGGCTCTTTATCTCTTCAAATATTGGTGAAAATCTTGATGGGGACATGAAACAAGGATACAATGTGTGCTTTTCACCTAGGTTTTATTCAGCAAATTTATAAGAATATATGTAAGAAATAGCCGATACAACCATTCATTTTAGAATTTTGCGAAGTGACACATTTCACCAAGAAATAACATAACAAACCCTAGTTGTAACACCTTCCATCAAGGAATATGCGATAAATTACCAATAAAATCAAAAGCCACCTTCCTTCCAACAAGAGTTAAGCTCACAATTTCAACCAAGAACCTCAAGTGTAGCACAAATTTGGAGACCTCACTATTGAGTTAGTGAAATATGATGAAGAAAAAATGAGGTAAAAGCAGCTCAATTTATCTTTATGTATGACCTAATAATTTCACTTTAGGTCATGAAAGTGGCAGTGCCAAAATACTAAAAAATCCTTATTGTTTTTCATTAAATGTTAAAATTAAACCCTAATCAAGCTAAAGAGAGGACATCATTCCCCTTTTTAGGGTGGCGTTAGCCCCTTCTATGTCAAATGGGGCATCCTGGAGCAAAAAAATTAGCCCTCCTTGGGCCTCTCAAACCTGCCACACACAGCCTAGCCTTCAAATCTTCCTCCATGGCATCCACAATTTGGATGACTTCATGATCATCATGGGTGACATCTTGGTCCTTTTAGGGTCAACATTCCAATGGAGAGGCTACAACACCCCTAGGTCAGGATGCAATGAGAGGGGTACATCGGGTGATTTCCTCACCTCTTCTACAGTTGCAAAACTCGACCATATCTATCCTATCTACCCCACGATGGGGTCTCTCCAGCATCCATCTGGTGGGCTCTTGACCATGGAGGTTTGGGCTGATCATCTCCCCATGTGTACTAGTCACCATGGTACACATCCAAATATGGGCATGATCCACGCGCACATCACTTGATATATGCCTCCATGGGCTCATAAGTCCACCGAGGGATCATAGAAATCTCAATCACATCCACAATCATTAATATTGTTAAACATGTGCATAAAATCCCTATTATCCCAGTTAAAATCTCAAAGACATTGCACTGAAGAAACACACAGCAATACAAGTTTGGGGAAAGTGGCGGGGCATCATATTGGGCTGGTATCCCTTTGGAAGAGAATTTTAGAGACCTCATTTTGAGTGTAGGTAAGGTGATGTGGATAAGGATGTCGGAAATTAAGTTGCAATGAAAATTAGAGGTGCAGGCTTTACACATTGGGTGGCTTTGTAGAAGCGGTACACCTATCCTAGATACAAATTTTTCTGACCCATTCATGACTTTTATTCTTTATTCTTATTTCTTTTTGTTCAAGAGGCTAATCAAGGGATAGCTGGCTTGGTGTGAGGTGACCGGTGGTGATAGTGTTACCCACAATAATTTCATGGATATGAGAAGGATGTCTCGTGATGAGACCCTTTCCCTTGGCCATGCAAGCCAAGGTCACTGCCCTCCTGCAGTATTGGCCAACGGTGGTGGTGTATCATACTACTACTAGTACCCATGGACCTAATAGGATTGCTCATTGATGAGACCCCTATCCTATGACTAGGTCTTGTTTATTATTTTATGGGTCCCCTCGTTTCTTGCTAAGAAGCCTTTTACATTGCTCTTAGGGGATGTGGGCTAAGCATCTGAGGGTTTTATTCTAAGGCTTTTATATTTTGCCAACTTTATTTAATTTTTGGGCCTTTAGCCTTCTAACACTAGGTAAGGTGAAATCCTCAAATAATAGGTCAACAGTTACTTTGGACTAAAATTATGTCAGTGGGTGAGAAAGAATAAAGGTGAAAAGTGATGGTGTTATGAAGGGAATGGAGACAATGGATTTTGAAACCCCCAGTGGAAAATAGAAATGAAAGACCTACAAGCTTACTAGGCATCCGTCAATCCACGAAACTGGCCGTAAAGTGGGAAAGTGTATGTCAGCATTTGTTAGAGATAAAAGGAATTAAATGCATATTCAAAGGTTTTGAAGATCATAGTGACATATACCATGATGCACGGACTCATTACCTCAGCGGAGAAAGAACAATCTATGACACAAGACCGGCGATGGTGGTGGAAGGTAGAGGAATGAAAGGAAAATGGCGAACTCGAACCGTACTAAAATTCGGTGTCTTGGTACTCCATGTCTAGGACGTGGGCCTCGAGACATGATCTCCTAGTTATCCCTAAAATTAGGGAATAACATGACAACTTTCGAGGGGACATGTTTTGCAGTACATGAGCCTCAACATCTGCAACATTCATGTACCTTCTTAGATCTCAATGGGAAGATATTAGCAGCCAACCGATTGGGGGTGGTAATTGCCAAGCTTATGAAAGATATTTATAAGAGTGAAATAAAGCAATCATAAATTAATGAGCATTGAAAACAAACTAACATACATTACAAGCCGGTACCAATACATGAATGAAAAATGCTACACTGCACTTACCTGTGGAGTCATGTTCCCCCACCTTGGTTGGGTTTGATGAGGTGCCCGTTGATAGGTAATGAGTGCCTTCTTCCTTCCAAGTGGACAAATAATAGAGTCATGATGATTCTCCATCCAAACTTTGGGGTCCAGAAACCATGATTAGTGCATCCTTTGACATTGGATTTGGCTCTCTCCCCTTAGATTGTCCCACATCCACTATGTCTTCCTTTCTTTATACTTTTTTGATCTTACATACTTGGTTGTTCCTTAGACAACCTTGGTGTACTATGTAGAGGGATGGGGGTGGGATTTCATCATAAACACTTATTGCTGGGACGGATGAATATGTACATTGTCTTTTGGTCTTTTTAGTATCTTTATAGTCCCATCTTCTTTGTCTTTGTATTTTTCTAGTAGTTGTTGGTATTCCTCTTTCTTGGACCATTCAATCTGGTCAAACTCTTGTTTTGTTGCAAAGGGCATGTCTTCTGTAGAGTATTATTGAAGATTTTGTATCACATATTTCTGTGCTTCATTCACGGGAGGAACGACATATTGTACGTGATTTCTAGTTATTGGCATATTGAGTAGACGTCCCACCGTTTTGTTTTTCAAAGGTAATTGCAATAATTTGAGGTCCATCTCAAGGGTGCCCCCCAACATTGCAGCAATTTTTTTGGATAATAGCATCCCCCATACATCAAGGACATCCACGATACTATGTCCATGTGGATGATCTTCTTTGGGTATTCTTTAAGGAAAACATGGACATTCTTAATCACCCCATGTGTGGGTATGGATTTAGATTCAAGGCCACACACATTCCTATAAGGTGGTGTGTGACTTTCAAACCTGTTGTTTGCGCTGACCGCGAGGGACATCATGTGTTAGCCCGACCCTTGAGTCGGCGTGAATTTTGAGGATCTTGTTATTCATTATCAAGGTCATGAAGAAGGTGGATGTTCATCATATTGGACCCTGGGGTGATTGGCTGGCGATAGGAGGGTCCATGGGTCTATATGATCCTTGGAAAAAGTTGTCGAATCGTTCTTTGACAGATGGCATCTTGATGACTTCTTTCAAGGGGGATGGTTACATGCATCTTAGAAAGCACCCCTTCAAAGTCAAAGTTCAAATCAACCCTTTCGGTTTTGGATGTCTTAGGAAGAATTACATCAAAGGTGGGGTTTGTTTGGATTAAGCGGGGGTTGGTTCATCTTCTTTCTCCTATACACCTAGAACTCTTGTTTCTTCAATTTTCTTTTGATTATTGGTCTAGGTTGTTTATTATCTCCATTCTAGCCAACCTAGCCACTTATTTCATGCCCTCCCGATGCTCTTGGTGGCTGATATTTGTTTGAGGGCCTTCTATGATGTGTCCTATATTGTTCACCTATTTATGGCCATCATTGTTGTAAGGACGCTCATGCTCCCCAATGTGCTTCAGCGCATTCAAGCGCAAAGGTTTTCATCCACAACATTTGTATGGGCTAAGGTGTTTGGGAATTCCTAATCATTCTTTGGTTTATAAATTCCCATTCCTTACGAAACTATTAACCTTTGTACGGGATCCTAGGTGCTTAGCTCTGGGATCTCTCCAAATTAATGATTCTACTCATCATTAGCTCTTGATTTTTTATGATTCCATCCATGGAGGCTTGCAATTTTTCCATACTAGCACAAAGGTCGAAGAAGGTTCGGTATTGTGGACTATATTTGGTTTGGTGTCCATTTTCCCCTTGGATTTCGCGAAGGCTCAATCTTAGATGAATGGAGGTTGCCCTCAATTTTAGTAGCCAACTCTTGAGCTTCTTGGATTGATTGGGGTTTTTGTCCCGAGAATATTGTTGGACACCACCACACTTAGGGGGGTTGAATGAGTGTGGGATCTTTTTCCCAAAACTTTCCTCTTACAAAACCCATTAGTTAATTGACATTTACTCATTACTCATTGCTGTCATTAATAATCAGTTAGATGTGAATACATATCAACCAACATATATCAGCAATATATATCATCGTAAAATCATCTCACAAGGAACACAAAGAACACAATATGTATACACAATGTTTTCTTTTTATTATGGACTTCAATCAAGGAGTTTTTCAACAACAACTGAATGAGTAAAAAGAGCTCTCTACAGAGAACCAAATCTATATGCAAGACTCAGCTTACATTCTTAGCACCAAGCTGAGATGAGGCAACAATCCTCAACAAATATCAATCACGTACCATAAACAAGGGGGCATCAACTATTAATACCAGCACATTGCCAAACAACACGTAATCAACACGTACCATAAAAAGTGCATCCTTACAAATACCAAGTATATACCAATCATAATGTCAACTACTCATCAATAATAAATCATCAATGTATGCCAACATCATCAACTATACACCTCATTATTAACCGTAGTACCAACTCATTAGCTGCTTGTCTCAACCATGACTAGTTTTGGATTAGTCAACAACCTAACTTGATATAATCATAGCTTTATTTTTAATGTGTGAATAGAGAGATATGAAACTTATGAACAATGTTCTTTGAGTTTTTTTATGCAATTCCTCTATTTGGAACTACTTGTAACCTCTCGAAAAAAAAGTTATAGCAAGCGATATAAGCGTACCTTGTTGAATTACGGATTATTCTAGAGGAAGGCGACCTTGTAGAGTGTGCCCTTGGAATATTTGTTGAATCAATCTGAAACTATTACAAAGAATATAAAGATTGTAATATAACCAACCCAATTGGTCTCAATGAATTGGGATCTACATGAATAAATTATGACATTTTTACACGAAACACCTATTTTAGTTAGTTCGGGCTAGCCACAAACCCTATTATTTTTCGCGGTGTAACTCCCAAAATACAACGACCCATAAGCTGAATTTTTTAACCGTAGATACTTGGATGTTTTCTCACTTTAATATCAATTTCAGGATCTAAATAATTACAAAAAAAGTTATGGCAGAAAATGGTGGGAATGACTTTTGTAAATAACATGCATGAAATGCATCAAAGAATTTATCCTTCCTTGCATTTTGGCCTTCTTTTCTTCTACTTCCCTCCCTAATGAATTTTGAAGCAGATATCATGGTTACTCAATTTCTTCATGTATTCAATATGTCTAGTGTTCATCTTTGAAAAGTACTTTCGAGAAGCCTCCATCAATGCTCCAAAGATATTCTCTGAAGCTCTCCATTGTTGATCCACAAAGGATATGCTGAGACCATTGCTATCTTATTTATACTTTTCATCTTCTAAGTCACTTAACACATTTATAGGTCCTTAGCCCGTTTCTAGGTCACTTGACCTGTTTTCTTTATTTTTAGGGTTAACCACTTTCCATAAATACAAAGGGATTCTCAGCCGCTTTATCGATTTAAATATTCCTTCTTGATTTTGTCACCTTAACATCATTTCTTGATTTGGTCCTTATGATTATTTAAATAATCCACCTTGAATTTGTCACTTGAATTTATCATTTAAAATAATATTAACCCATAGGTCCTTAACCTATTTTTCCCTTATTTTAAAGGGTTAACCACTTTCCATAAATATTCCTTGCCGGATTTTGTCCTTACTTTATCATTTCTTGATTTTTATCCACTTCTCTTTATTATTTAAATAATCCCTTGACTTTGTCACTTTACTTTATCATTTAAATATTGAGATTTCTTCTTTTAGGTCACTTTGACTTCTTTGACCTTGGGAACTGTAAGCCTTCATGTGGGGGTCCTTGTCATCTTCGTAAGACATAACTCTCAAACCATGAGGAGTTATGGGCATTTCTATACCAAAGAAATGGAATGAAATACACTATCCATCTAGGATAGTTTCACCAACAATTTCCTTTATCTTCATCGTTATTCCACATACAAGCATGGGTCCTCAACCATTCTTCTAGGATATTAACTCAATCTACAAAGCGTCTTCCCATGAGGGCCATGATTAAAGCTACGTCATAAAGGGGACCGCTTTGGAGTTCATCGGTTTGTGCACCCTTATCAATCATGATAAGACAATAATGAGAGCATGGGTCCTCCAACTATTCTTCTAGGATAACTCAATCCACAAAGCATCTTCCGTGAGGGATTTCACCATAAAGAGGACACTTTGGGGTTCATGCATTTGTGCACCTTATCAATCATGATAAGACAATAATGAGTCATCTATACATTTTTCCAACAATGCATCATATATAGTATTTTGTCATCGATCCATCTTCATCGTATCAATGACAACTCATTGATCATGCTTCATCTATGCATTCTCATCAAAGGACAATACATATTATATTACATCAATCATAAATAAATCAATCCTTTGACATCAATCAATCAAACCAGTAGCATCAATGACAACATGATCAACAATCTCCCCCTTTGGCATTGTTGATGTATCTGAACATTGATGTCAACACCAATTACCAATTATTGATGTCAACATGTAGATCACGGCATGCTCTACATCAATAAAGTCTCAAATAGGCCTATCTCTCCCCATCCCAATATTCATCAATCACATCAATGTAGTTATCTCTCTCCCCGACATCAATGGAAAGGGCCATTCTCATCTTAGGGTTGCTCCTTGGAGACTCTCGCTAAGAGTTGCTCACACTCTTTTTGAATGCCTTTGAACTTCCTCCTAAATAATCTCCCCCCTTTTGAACAGGGATATCACTCTGATTTAATACTGAACATACTCCCCCTGTGACCATTTCTCCTCCTGGAATTATTAACAGGCTCTTTCTTTTATTATCTCCTCCTGGAATCGTGGGAATAAGAATGACTCCCCTAAGGGTATGTCTCCCCTATATTCTGCCAAGATATGAACAATATGCTCATATGACAATCCTTTTACCTGTTCATGCATCAAACTTTGTGCCATACCATGCAATGAAACAAAAGATATGTCATCAATGAAGTAGAGAATCATGAACAATATCCATAAGTACATCATACCAAAATGTTCCCACCATTTTAACACCTTGCACATCAACAATGTGCCAAAGATATCATCCATGAAATGTATCCACCATGTTGCTTGCTTATGTGCATCTACCAATATGCCAACATGTGCATCTACCAACATGCGAACAATGTGCATCTATCAATATGCTAAACAAATACCATCCATGGGTGTACCATCATACATCATTACTTGCCAAGCAAGTATATCAATAAGCTAAAATTCCCTACATTGTACAACATGACTATCAATCATAATAATACTCAATGTGTAGCCCATCCACATGAAAAGTAAAAGTACCATGATATCAACAATGCCATGTAAGCTTCCAATAATACATCATAAGATATATCAATGAGAGCTTCAAAGTACCAGCCATGTTGCTCCGATGGAATCAACATCAAATCCTCATGTGGTTGGTGCCATGCACCCAAGATTTATTTTATATCAGAACCTTGCATGATCTAACTTAGAACCATGAAAAACCTGCAGAAAATAGTGTCGGAACCTACAATAAACAATGTCAAACTATGGAGTCTGAGTTATACCATCACATCAAACTCCAAGCCGTATGCATTGCCTTTTTCTGAGAGTTCAATGGACAAGGTGGCTGTATACACAACTAAAAGCTGGCGTGTTAATGCGTGACCTATTCAAGGTCCCGAGTAGCATGAGACCATTGTCTGTGATACCTCACGATGTGCCTTAGTGATAGCACATTTGAACTTCCTTCAATCTTTCATTATGATCACGGTTGCATCTGTCTTCTTCATCCACTTACGTAGATGACCCTTCTCTTCATAACTTGAGCTTTGGTTATCCATCTTTTCAAAGATGTAGCCCTTTATTACTTCATTCCTTCTTCTAGCCATGCTGTATGTGAAGTCCCTCATCATGGAATTTCTTCTTGTGTTCCAGGCCTCCTGGGATTTGTGGCCAGTCCCTCTGGTATGGCATCTCATAGAGTTACAGTGCATAGAAATATGTCCTATTTGATCACATCTCCAACACCTTGTGGTGTTATAGAATCTTCTATTATATATCCTTTCATAATCTACAATTCCAAAAGCTTTGTGACCATATCCATTACATGGATAACAATGCCAGTAAGAGCCTTTTCATACCTTTGCTTTGGTGTCCCAAAATGTCTTCTTGATTTCTTCCTTGCTTTGTTCTTTTGGGGGAATTTTCTTTGCCTTGTGTAGATGGTTGTTTTTGCAACATTATCTTCTTTCTTTGATGGACTTATCTCATGCTTCTTTGAGGGTGCTTTCTTCAGCATGTGTTTATCTTCTCCTTTGTATCAAGAGATTTGATTTATCACATGATGGTCTTTGACTTTCAGATCTCATCAAGATTAAGTGATGTTCAAGAATTTGTTTGACTTTTCCACCTTCTTTCTAAAGGTCCAACAATTTGACCTACAACTTGCAGAAAGCAATGTGAATCTTCCTTTTCATTTATTTGAATCTTCAATAGTTCCTCTATTCTTTTGGCTTCTTCAATTTACTTGGTTGAGATGAATGATAGTTTCAAAACTTACTAATCTCATAATCTATATTCATGTCTTCTTTTTCAAAATTGCTTTAGTCTTGTGATCTCTTCTTCATTTTCTTCTAATTTAGAACTCTTCTTGTTCTTTGAGCATTCCCTTTAACTTCAAGATGCGTTTTTGACTCCTCCTAAGAAACTTTTTTTAGTGTTATCCGAGAACAAGTTATAGTGTGTATAAAAATGATCCACTCCTATACGTATAAACCCTCTTCAATTTCCTTTTGAAGTTTAATGAATTTCCTTCTATTCTTTTCATGGGATAAATACCATCAAACTTTTACACAAACTATATCTACATCTTCTTCTTCACATGTGAGAAAAATTCATCATCATCATCATTACATTTCAAAGGGCTTTTAGAGTGTTCTTTACCTTCATTTGAAATATCTCATGATCTTCCTTTTTCCAATATCAACTTTTATCTTCTTTGCTTTCATTTGAAATGTCTTCAAGATCTTCCTTTTATTAGCTATTATCACTTGATTCTTTATCTTCACTTGAAATGTTTTCGATCTTCCTTTGTGCTATTATCACTTGATTCTTTATCTTCACTTGAAATGTTTTCAAAATCACATTTAGAAATAATGCATTCAAGAGTTTTTGATGATTCTTTACCTTTGATGATCTTGATGGAGTGATCTTCAATTTATTCTTTTTCTTCCTTGCTTTGATATGTCTCCTCTAGCTTTAGCCATAGATCCTTGGTGGAAGTGCATTGTCCCATGCTCTCTTCAATAGGGCTTGAGAGTCCACTAAGAATTGTCTTGAGAGCCAATGCATCATTCTTCTTTCCTTCCCTTTGAGATGCAAACTTTGACTTGTTCTTCAACGAAACATATCCACTGATGGTTGCCTTCCAAATAGCTGTTCCCATTGTCTTCAAATACACTCTCACCTCTATTCACCGAGTAGAATAGTTTTCCTCATCAAGGATTGGTATTTCATCATCCATTTGTGTGTATATGGATCTCCTTCAAGCTTGTTAAGGCATGTAGTGAAGGCCCTCTCTAATACCAATTGTTGGACACACCTATCACACTTAGAGGGGGGGGTGAATGAGTGTTGGCATCTTTTTCCCAAAACTTCCCTCTTACACAAAACTCATTAGTTAACATTTGACATTTACTCATTACTCATTGTTTTCATTAATAATCTGTTATATGTGAATACATATCAGCAACATATATCAACAATATATCATCAACAAATCATCTCCACAAGGAACACAAGATGTATGTACAATTTTTCTTTTTATTATGGACTTCAATCCGGGGGGTTTTCAGCAACAACTGAATAGAGTACAATTCTACAAGAGCACCAGATCTATATGAAAGACTCAACTTACATTCTCAGCACCAAGTGAGATGAGACAACAATCCTCAACAGATATCAATCTATACCATAAACAAGAGCATCAACCATGCACCAACCTGTGCCAAACAACCTGTAATCAACCTGTACCATATGTAATGACCCTTAATTATTAAGATGGTTAATTTAATAATAATCCTAAAGATTATCTAAATTGTATTTATATCATAAAATAATATTTCTAATTGGATATTATTAAATAGTGCACATGAGGGTTAATGAATGATTAATTATTAAGTGAGTCATTAATTGATTAAGTATTAAATTAATGGTTAATGATTAATTTGATTATTAATTAATTAATTGATTATTTAAGTATTAAATAAGGGGGGGGGAAATAAAATATAATGTTAATGGGGTTATGTATCCCATAGGGGGGATAACGTAACCAATACGTAAAAGGGAAACATTTAAATAAAGGATAAGATAATTAATAAGTAATAAGTGAATGGATAAGGCATTAATAAATGGATAAGGTAGTTGGTGGGGGGAGTAAATGGAAGGGCGGTGAAGGAGGCATAGGGGAGGGAGAAGGATTATGGAGAAGGGAGGATTATTTGTATTCATGCATTGTACGAGAAGGGAGAACTGGGAGTATTGGGGAGAGTTATTGGGGAGAGTTAGTTTACAGTGGGATTTACAGTGTGCACCGGGGGGCTGAGGAGGTTTTGGGCTCGGAGGGCTAGGACATCCATTGATGTCCTAGGGCTAGGCGTACTAGTCGGTAGGATGGCTGGTTTTGGGGTGTCCTAAGGAGCAGGATCAGGTTCAAGAGAAGGGAGCAAGCTGCTTCTGCGGATAGCATCAAGGTGAGGTATTTAAACTCAAATTTATGGATCGTTTACTTAAATTTAGTACTTGTTGCCAAATTTTATTTACATAAGTATGGAGATAGCTTTGAAAATTATGAAAATTATACTTCTTAAAGAGCTGATAGAAATTACAAAATTTGGTAGAAATATAAATGTTAACACAAATCGGGTTATTACACCATAAACAAGTGCATCCAACCATGTACCAAGTATATACCAATAATTTTTCAACTACTCATCAACAATGAGTCATCAATATGTACCAACATCATCAACTATACACCTCATGTATGTGCCAACTCATCAACTGCTTGTCTCAACCATGACTAGTTTTGGATTAGTCAACAACCCTTACTTGAAATAATCATAACTTTGTACCTGTAATGAATAAAGATATGAAACTGATACAAAATGTTCTTCAGTTTGCTTTATGCAATTCCTCTAAGTGGCACTACTTGTAACCTCTCAGAAAAGGAGTTATAGAAAAAATGGCATACCTTGCTGAATTCTGGATTATTCTAGAGAGAGACCTTGTAGAGTGTGCCCCACACAAAATATTTGTTGAATCAATCTAAAACTATTACAGAGCATACTACAGATGGTAATATAACCAAAACAATTTGTCTCACTGAATTTGGATCTGTTATGAAGACGTTATGACGTTTTTACCCGAAACACCTGTTTTAGACTAGTTTCGGGACTAGCCACAAACCTATTTTGCATGGAGTGTAACTACCAAAATACAATGAACCATAAGCTGAATTTGTAACCACAGATACTTGGATATGTTTTCTCACTTTCATAGCAATTTTAGGATCTGAATCATTATATAAAAAACTTTATAGCGAAAATGGTGAGATGACCTGTAAATAACATACCTTAGAAAGCACCATCAAAAGAATTTATTCTTCCTTGCATTTCGGCCTTCTTTTCTTCACTTTCCTCAGAATTTTGGCTTAGATATCCTTGGTTACCTAGTCACCTATAGATATTCGATATTCTCAAGTGTTCCACACCAAAAATGCTCAAGAATCTCTCACAAGAAGCTCTCTATCAATACTCCAAAAGATATTCTCACAAGAAGCTCTCCATTGATCCACAAAAAGGATGATCTACAAGAGACCATTGCTATATTATTTATACTTTCATTCTCTAGGTCACTTAACCCATTTTTATGTCACTTAACCTATTTTTCTTATTTTAGGGTTAACCACTTTCCATAAATACAAAGTACTCCAATACTTTATCATTTAAATATTCCTTCTTGATTTTGTCACCTTACTTTATCATTTCTTGATTTTGTCACTTCTCTTGATTATTTAAATAATCCACCTTGAATTTATCACTTTAATTTATCATTTAAATAATATTAACCC
>SNQJ01S0111303.1:28842-40330 GCA_010110895.2 Picea sitchensis | reverse complement strand
GCATAATTGTTGTCCATAAAAACTAAAATGGGTTTCTAAACTGAATGTATAGTCTGAGAATGTAAAAGATGCCAACAATCCACAAATTTCAAGGGAGAAATTCTTGGGAAGAAAAAAGTAAGCTCAAATTATTCTTTATATTCCCTCTTCACCCTTGTCCAATTGTTCCATGATGAAGTTGACTTGGTTTCTTCAAATATGGTTGTCATTAAACTTTGAAAAACCCTCATCCAATGTTTCACTTGGAATATGCAATCTATAATCTGTTTGAACATTTCTTTGAAACTCATGGTTAGCACCCTTTATCTTTTATTGAAGACAAAAACTCGCAAATCTATTCTAATTTTATTATATAAACAAGAAAAATATAAGAAACTTAATCCATTTACCTTTGTATGTTAAATGGATAGGATGGGTGAGAAATGGCATATATAAGAATTAATTTAGCTTTTATAGACTTAAAACATTGTCATAATAAAGACAAAAAGGTAACATTTATTGGTCCCATCATTCTTCCCTCCTAAAATCATTGCACATCCCTATGTAATTCTCCTTCCTTTGACCAAGTGCTCCTAACCAATTTTTTACTGCAGTTACTTCATGTAGTTCTACTTGGGAGATTCACTCCACTTTTAAGCAAGAGACCCGCATGAGTATTTTCATTACATTTCTAAGTAGTTTTGTTGTTGTAACTCTATCTCCACTGTTGAAATTTTGGTCATTAACATGATTTTTGCTATTAAACTTTAGCAATGTGGCTTGCCCCAAATTCAAGTCATAATTTCCAATGTTTTGTGCAACAGGCTGAGTTGTTACCTGGACCAACTCAACATGAGAACTTCCTTTTGAATGCTTGTGATTTTTTTATTCCATAAACATTTTTAAAAGTTCCCCATGCCATATCCTTCTCTTCTTTAGAAAGTCTTCATTCTCCCGGAGGACAGTCTATTGTTCATGATAATTGGAAATCTAACTCAAGTAATGATATTTAAGAATCTCTTCATAAAAGGATTGTCTATTGATGAAGAACCGAGAATATCAACTGATGGATTTAATTGGTTCTTTTGTTTTTTTATCTAGCTAGGTCAATCATATCTCTTTCACTCCATCAAATTTTTTGAAAACATTGTCATTATCTTCAAGATTGAATGGAAGTAATACTTCATCTATGCAATCAATCTTGGGCTCCTATGTCAATTCATCATCGGGTTCCTTCTCAAAATGTGATAGAGTAATGAGCAAATGATCCTTATGAAGTTGAGTTCGATATTTGGAAACCCTTGATTTGATTTTTTGTATTTCTACATAAATGTCCCAATCTCGTAGCTTCATTACCCAAGTGGTTTATTTTTTAAATTGTTTTCTTTGACTGTGAGGATTTGTTTGGACAAGGTAACACCCTTCTTTGGGATTGTCAAAATGTGTCCCTCTTATTTCCACCTCTACCCTAAATAACAATGTTATAAACCCTGTGTGATAAAACCTTGAGGATTGAGTACATTTTTGAAAGGATTTTTCCATCTTAACCAAGTATTTCAGGAGAAAGAAAGGAAAATTCATTGGATTCTCATTTTTTATATGCAATAGAATTATAAAGTGATAGACAATTAAAACTATATTCCTCCATGGTTTATTTAGTAATTCTTTTTGAATTCCCTTCTTCTTCACTTCATACATTTGGAAAGGATTACTTACAAATTTAAACCAGTTGTCCTCTGGTAATTTGGATCTTTTAAACCATTGTTCTCCCTCCAACTTTAATCTCGTAGCACAATTGATAGTCTCATTAACTTGAAATGTTACTTTTTGAATGAAGGCAAATTCTTAGACCTTGTATTATAAGTGTTTGAAATGCCCAACTAATTGTTGTATAACCAAAGAGAGTCTTTGTGAGGAAATCCAACACAAACCATAAATTTTATTTGCATTATGCATTGAATTGAAGGCTGCTACAGGTATGATATATTGGTAATGTTTCGCAACTTATAATCTGAGTTTTTGAGAAATTTTGTAGGCATACATGTTATACTTTCTTACTTCTCCTCACCAAAAATCACGACCACCGAATTTGTGGATTTCAAGATATGAGAAAATCATCAGTAAAACCTCTTTTGAATAATATTTTACTCATTTGATTATGCTTCCCTTTTCTTCCTTTCTATTCCTTCAAACTATTTGGTGAAATTACCTCTTGCTACAAATTCAAATTTTTTTTGCACACTTGGTTTTAGTCCCCTCTGTTTTGTGCTCCTCCCATCTTGTATACAAAGTGTTTCACTTGAATTGTCTGCAACCTAACCCTTAATTACTTAACAATACACATCTAATCACATTTTGATTTGATGATTGCAACTACAACTCGATAGCTTGACACTTACACACCCATTTTCATCAACAATCACTACTATACATGCTACTAAGTGTAACTTCGTAGCAATTATGATTTGTAGTGCATATTTTTATATGATAATTGGAAGGCTAATTTGAATTTGCTACTAGTTATGAGTCAAATCAAAATATAATGTGTGTCATATCATTCGAGAGAAATACAAGATCGTAAAGTATAATAAGTCACGCCCAGTGATGAGATGTCTAGAAACTCCAGTTCTGTTTGGATGTGTCTATTCATACAACCGTAGTACTTGAGCACCATAAGTCATTCATGGTCTTTTATACCCAACTTGGTGCGCAAGGTATGGAAGTTATTTGTGAACTCTGCTGCTATTTGGTCCCTTTTCTGTTGCAGTGTGCACCATTTCATATACTAGTCATCGTAGCTTCTATTGGCGGGGAATTGATCAGGCCAGGGTCCTTCTCAAGTTACCAAAAAAAGTTACCAAAGTAGTCTAGAGCGTCAACATTTTCATCTTCCTTGAAGGGAATAAGTCCCAGCCAAAGCACAACCAAGACAAGGAAAATAGGGAAGGGTAAGAAGAATACTTAGACAAATCCATACAGTCTCAAGATCGTTGTTAGTCTTGTGCAAGATAGATTAAACCCAGAACTGTCTGAACATTCCTAACTCAGATTAAAGGAAACAAAGTTGTGTTGCATTCATAAAGAAGCTATATCCAATTAAGCATATTTGACATAAAGATAATATGAAGCTAAACAGACACAATAATTTCAAAATTTGGGTCTCTCTTGGTATTAACTTCATATGGTTCTTCTCAATTACATAATTCTACTTAGTTACAGAAACAGCTCGGTCATGCTAGAGCTTAACAACAAAAATCTACTATTGAGAGGCAAGGTTAACCTGAACCCTTTCTCTTTCAACATTACAACAGGACATGACTCTGTTACAGCCCTGGTCCGGTTCCAAAACCCAGACTCTTAGAACTCTATCTAACATTTACCCAAAATGGACGATAACACAGAACTTGAACTCATTCCAACAACCATATAAACAACTATCCAAACCCTTTTACAATCATATTCATCCCATATATATAATCCAATTGGGATGTTCGATTTTGAGACTTTGAATGCTTTCTTTTTCTTGTTCTATTGTAACTTATTTCTTCATGTTGGTGTTGCGCTATCTTTCCAACCGTTTTCGGTTTCTGTCTTCATTCTGTTTCCCAACTCCTATGTGACTTGTGCAACTTATTTTTGACCAAAATTGGGATTGTAGCATTCCTTGCACAACTTCTAACAACAAAAATAAGGGCCCAATAGCTTCTAATAGGGTAGTATTGTTCCTTAATAGCATCCCTGAAAGAATCCCAAGTGGGTGCGACCGAAAATATTGCAAATTCCTTGGTGTCCTTTTTCTCACAGTAAGTCTCCCACCAATCCTAGACATGGGGGACAAACTTAAGGAGCACAAAGGTAATCTTTTCTCTATTGGAAAAATCATGGACTGAAAAATACCCTTCTAACAGATTCAACCATTTATCTTCAACATTTGCATCTATCTGGCCTTCAAATAAGGGGATATCAAAATTGACTTGTACCTTGAAGGGGGAAGTGCCTCCAAAGTGGTCGCTTGATGAAGATGTGTCACCTATTGGTAGTCATTGAAGTATATGTGCAAATTTATCCATCATTGCATTCCTTTGTCGCATGAGGGATTCCTCAAGAAACATTTTAAAAGGATCTCCTACTCCATCATCTCTCTTTTCTTCCACCATGGGAGGTCATCATGATCAATGGGGACATACTTGCAAGGGCTCAACTACTTTGAGTCCCAACTCCTTGTATTGTGACCTCGTTGGGGACATGCATCGAGAAATAAATAAAGAGAAAATCACTCTAATACTGGTGATCTGGATTTATAAATAGAATGAAATTAAATACATATTTATAACAAATAAATACACAGAGATACAATAAAACATGACCTATGTTAAAAAAAGAACTTGTTGCAATTGTAAAAATGCATACTGAAACAAACTTGCTCGAATTGTGCCAGCTTATCTCTAAGAAGAGATGTGATGGCTACGCTTATTTGCAATAAGATGAGTACAATGAGGCTCCAAAGGCATTTTTAACATAAAACATAAATGTGAAAACCCTAAACATCCAAAACCTTGACCCCGGAAGATGAAATGCCAAAAGGTTTGTGGGCCCTGATGGGGGTAGTTGATACATCAACTTCCCGAGGGCATAACTTTTGCATACACTCTTCATTTGGGGTGCTCGATAAACCGTTGGAAAGATATAGTTGAGTAGTACACATTCTGTTCATCCTACTATTTAACCTTGGCTACAAGTCAGGCATTGTCGAGCCCAAAAAACATTGTTTAGGGCCTTAAAATGGCCTCTGAAGTTTGGGACCCAAAAAACTGTAAAAAAACCACCAAAATGGAAATTGTTCTTTGAGCTAGTGGAATAGGTGGGTGGCCACTAATATCCACCTGAACAAATACCATCATTGTGGAATAATTTCATGAGGGAGACAGTCTATATAAATAACAGAATATATCTATGAAATATGGACCTCCCCTCCCTCACCAATATTATAATAAATTCTAGTAAGGATATGCAAGTCAAGTTCAGAAATAGAGATGAATATGTCAAGGACCTACAGATCCAAAACCCATCCTACAAGGAGTTGGTAGAGAATATCAAAGACAAAAAGGAGGCATTGTGCATCCAAGTAGAGAAGGCCAGGAAAAATCAATCCCTCTTAAGAAAACAATTCAAAGAATTCGTTGCAACACTAGAAAAAAATAAAGAAACATGCCACATATGTGTAGGTAAGAGAGGTGGAGGTCCATGATGAAGTTTATGGATAATAGCAAGATTTTTTGAGTTGTTTTGAAGAGGTTATCCCTCATATGTTAAAATATTTTGAAATTTCATAGCAGTCAAACTCCATTTTCATCAAGGTGACTGTAACCTTGTGCTAGATAGTTGAAAACAAGAAGGGGTTGCTAGAATCAATGGCAAAGCTAGAGAAAAGGTAGGTGAACAAAAATAGCAAGAATAGGAAAGGATTGCAACCATATAGGTTGAGGCACACTGTAAAAGGTGCACACTTATAATCAATCATGTGATAATCAAAGCCAAAGAATAGATTGAGAACCTAGAGTGGTTGCACCTCAAGTGCCAAAACTTATGGGATAAATTCTAAAGGCACAATAACATCTTAGTAAGGCATGAGTAGAGAATCCAGTATAAAATAAACCAACTGGAGGATTAATATGAGAAAGTGTACATCAATTCCATTGAGTCTAATAATAATGAAAATATAGAGGAAGCACAAATCCTCACATCAAAGAAAAATGATGTTGAGGATGAGAATAATTTTTTGAGGAATATTGCGTAGTCCCTATTCATAGTTGCCAAGAAAATGAAGAAAAAAGTAGAGTAAAAAATGGAGGCACTAACAAAATCCACACTTGCAAAGTAGGACATGATAGAAACATCCGTGGAAAACTATGTATGAAAACTATAAGACACCGTATTGACATGGGAGATTTTGTTTGGATATTTTAGCAAGTTCAAAGATGTTGTGATCTATGAAATCCCTAACTTGGAGCCTTTTTTTGAGGAGTAAGATGCAATGACCAACTTGGGGACAAGTTGGAATGAATGGTCAAGGTGTAGTTGAGGCTCCATTTTGCCTAAGTACTAGTGCAAATCATGTAATACATTGCCTTTGACTCCTTAATTGTAATGTAATAAATAATGTATTATTGAGGTGGTTTATGTGATAGGATTCAAGCCATGTGGGATAAGGTATAATGATCTCATGTTTTAAATATGTGGAATGAATTGAGTATTCCTAGTTTCAAGTTCAAGGCCAAGGATTGATTGGTCAATTTCTAAGATTCGAAGTGGTGGGGATAGGCTTACAATGTGGTGGGTATATTTACTATGAGAGGCTCATGGTTATGTAGATGCATGTATGAAAAGTAAAAATACATAATAATATAATATCCATCAAATGGGTTTCTTGAGGGAGCAAGAAGGGGACTATGATACCACAAGAGTGGAAGAGGAAAGGGTGTTTGGGCTTATTTTACCTTGACATTGTTCTTTGGAGTACGACCCTTTCTTGCACATGCTTAATTACGACCCTCCAATCAATATTTGACTTGTGGGTGTGATCTAAGTACAAGTTGCATACCTATCATATCCTTGGGAAGAGAGGGTTCTCATGCAAAAAAATGTCTTCCATTGTCTTTTCCATGCATTCTAGGGAGATTTTACCCTCATGGGAATTAGGTATCCATTAATGGGTATGGAAAGGAGGCAAACTATAACAGACCCACTACCTATATAATAAAAATTTTGTTCTTCCTCAAGTAACAGAATCCTCGAAGTCCTACGGGGGCCTAGCACAGGCTAGTTCTTCTCCGTTAACCTCCCTGTGATCGTGGGTTAGGACCTCAGACCAACAAACCAGGCCCCTTTTCATGTTTTCGCGACTCAACGATACCATGGGGTCCAATCTTGAAGGTAGAGTGGCGAGAGGTCTTCAGAATGAAAATCCTGATCGTAGAACTAGGCGCGTGGATTTTGGTTGTCCAAATCTACCCACCACTTAACGACAAAGCACTAGCTCCCTTTCTTTAGTCCTTGGTTCGGTAGGACCACATACGCGCCTAAATGCAGGCACCTCTTACAACTCGTGACCTCGCGGGTCATGAGTCGAAGAGCCTCGAATTTCCTTCACAAATCGCCGATACCCGAATCACGAAATGGGTATAGCTCCTTTCTGTCAGCGTCCCCTGCACGTGACCGCCGACTAGGCTAACTTCTAGCTCCTCTTCTCTACTCGCCGCTTCGTGAATTCAACGGTTGAACTCTCGTGTTCTCGCTACTCGCGACTTCGTAAGTCCAAGGGTTGGGCTCTCATGTTCTTCTCCCGCGAATCCTCGGGACACGATAAGTCAACGGAGCCTTGACTCCCTTCTCCAGACGATACGTGTCCACCCGTCAGTCATGCGGGCCCTACCTTGAGGTTTGCCAGGTGTTCTCTCGTGCTTAGCTCTCGGCACCTCGCTACTCGCAACTTGGAGCACCCAACCTTTGGGCTCTTACCTCACGAGCCTCCGAATTCACGAGGTCTCTTGGATCTCCTGACACGCATCCTCGACTATGGACGGCTCAGATCCTCTCGTGGCTTCGCCACTCACGACTTGGAGCGTCCAACTATGGGACTCTTACCTCGCGAGCCTCCGAGCTCACGAGATCCCCGGATCTCCGACACTTGTCCTCCTCGGATGGACGGCTCAGATCCTCTCGTGGCCTCGCCGCTCGCGACTTGGAGCATCCAACTTTGGGACTCTTACCTCGCGAGCCTCCGAGTTCACGAGATCCCCATTCATGAGGACTTAACCTTCGTTTATCTCCCGATAGATCTAACGAATGTCGGGTGTCCTAGCTAAGATCTGACGGTTCAGATCCGTCCCGATGTCGCGCCCTTTCCCACTGCTCTATGGTCGTGGACAAACCAACGGTCCAGATGTTCTCATGGAGTCTGGGAATCTACGACTCAGATCTCCTCGCTATTCTCGAAGATGGAGGAAAAGGATTAAGGCAACTAACGCCCTCGTTCATTCCTTCGATTTAACGATCGTGGATGTCCATAGACTCTCCGACAAGATCTCGTCTGTTGATCAATAATGATTCCCTATGTTGTTACTGCGGGATTTAAGAGGGTCGTTCCTCTTTATATAGGGTTGTTAAGACTTCTGCATTCTAGTCCCTTTTTCTGGGTCCCTTGCGAACCTCTCTAAGGAGGAAATCTCTGTGAAGAGATCTGTGCCGGGTATCCTTGAGACAGATAAGGGAAAACAACTTCCCGAAAACGGCTGGGAACCTAACTTAGTTCGATCTAGGCAACAATATCATTTCTTAACCCACGTACATCATGCGTGGTTTCCTCTGTTATGTGCATATATCTATTCATTCCCATCACACACTGCACAGACATTTTTACACAGAAATCATTCATAATTTGACAGTTCTATGAGCATATATATACATCTATACATATACCAGTCTATGAATTTCAAGATGTAATATATATATGTAAGACACTTATCAGAAATGACTTCAGAATGGGTGTAACTGCTGAGAGGGGTGCTCATTTCCACCCAATCGTAGGCTCAGCGACTCCCAACGGATTTACCACTAGCCACCCCCGAGCTGAGACCACGATGTTCTGAGACTGAGTCTCTCTGTCTGCCAGTGACCAGAAGCGAAGGTTTCAATCCTTCCTCTCTGCTATCACTCACTCTGCGTAAAAACTGCCAGAGTTCCCCTCACGTCTGCCCTTTCAATCGTCTCTGTCATACGCCTTATCCTCTCGCGAGGTTGCGTGTGGCACGATTACCCTCGCGCCGATCAGGCCTGACGGCTCTACGGATGGGCAGTTCACCATCCCATCCCTCATCAAGCCACCCGCCTACCAGCCTGCGAGGCATTGAATTTCAGGGCCAGGGAGCCGCTTTTGGTTCTTCGGGCCAGTGGAGTCCAAATACAGTATTTTTATTCTCGGTGGAAGTTAACGCCACCTTTTGAGGTACCTTCCACCGCCATCGTGGTCTCTTTTCTGCACATCCCCTCTTAGCAGTCTGCAATAAATTCAAATATTGTTTACATTCATTGACCTCTTCCTGCAGGTCCATTTACATCACATATTCATACTTATGAGTTTGCCATAGTCCTTGGCCAGTCTAGTTATATTTACAATCTGGGGGAAACAGGGTGTCACACAAACTCACATGTTATGAGAATGTCTCTCCTTAGTTTTCATTGTTGTTATGATGGATATTATGATTGTTATGGAAGGATTTTTCCTATTTTTTTTTTGGTTGCTAAGAGCCCATGTAAGGTGGGAAAATTTGCTGCTAAAAATGTGGAAAAAAGGAGGATGGTTGGAGAGAAACACCATGCTTTTAATGTCCATGGTAGCTTGGGAATATGTTTTAAACATGTAACCTTGTTATTGCTACTCATTGACTATTAGAGGCCAAGTATTTCATATACCCAGTTATTACCAAAAGGAAGACAACAAATTGGTCTCTTTCTAGACATACTGAAAGGAACTAAAAGGAAAGCGAAATATGAGGGTATGTTGAGAAAAGGAGTGGGTCTTCCTTATACCGCGTGGAGTAGTGGAAAAGAGTGTTATGGTTGGTCTAAGTGCTAAAAGAGGGCCTAGAGAGATTTGTAGTGACCAAATTGGCTTTTCATAAGAGTAATGAGTTGGGTTGGGTCATTTTAGAGTCATGTAGGAGGTTCCTTCACCCTGGAAATATCACAGTCTGTCATGGGGATGGAATCTGTGGTTTATTTCTACAACTAGATAGAAAATCGCTCCTCAACAACCAGTTTGGTGAACGTGTATTTATTTGCACACAAGTATTCATAGTCATTCTCTTGTGGAATGCTTTTATGTTTTGTTAATGCATTGGATTTAATGGGAAATTAAAGAATTGCAATTATGCATTGTTATTTCCATTATTTTTTATTTTGGTTTGAAGTTAAATTCAACCTCATAGAATGTATGAGGAAAACTAAATCCATGGGTAGTGCTAGCTGGCTAATGAAAGGTATATGGGGACACTACAGAGTGTTAACAAAGAAATTTGGAGTCGCTCTATAGTACCCCATCCCCTCAAAATTATTATAGAGGGGGTTGGATACGCTACAAAGTGGTATCAGAGCTCTAGTTTCAAAACTAGAGTTGTATTGGGCAGAAAATATGAGTGTTCAATTGAAATAAATAGTTTGCAAACCAATTATTTGACAAAAAGCCTCAATGAGAACTATGTTAATTTACTTAAGTTAAATGCTCATAATGATGATTTGATGGTTGATATTCATTAGATAGGTCGTCACTAAGACTTTGGACTAGTTTATGGAGTGAAGCATCTGATGCGATTTTGAGGAGATGGTGATTAAATCCGAGTATAAAATTATGTATTTATCGATATCTTACTAAAGAGAGTTAGGAAATAAAATTTGATGGGTATGCAATCTTTTATGTATTGAGAAGGTTCATCAGTAAAATGTTCTTGTAGAAAGATGGGAGGCCAAAGGATCAATTTGGGGCAAGTAGAATGGGGGGGAATGAAAGTTAAAGTGGATCTTTTGAATGAAAATCTCATGATGGTTCACAGGTTTAAATGAAAAAATATATATCAAATGAAAAAAGGAACAAGCATGTGATGTTGGTTATTTGAATGTCACTTCACAATCATGTGAAAGCAAAGTATGAAATCCTCACGAAGGCCTTTTTGAAGGGAGAAATATTTTACTCACCAAAAATATGGTGGAAGCCTCGATAGCATTTGGGCATGATCAAAAGTTAAAGATGGTAGAATCCCCAAAGGATTTCAGGTATGTTCAAACATTAAAGTTTGAAAAGGACCCGACAATTTTGGGCATATTTGAAAGATCAATGTTTAAAGTTTACTAGTGAATTTTGGACACATGAAAATTTTCAAAGTTAGGAGAATCCTCTACAGTTGTGGGCCTATTTGAAAAATTGAAGTTCATAGAAGCCCCTATAGTTGCGGTCCTATTTGAAAAAAAAAATTAAAAAAAACAAAAAAACCACACTTACTGACTTAATGAGAATTGTGATGTCAAAACAATAGCTCTAGCCCTATAAACCTGTATTTTTTGGCCAAGAACACCCAAATCCACCTTTTTTTCAAAACGTGGTGCTACTAGTAGCACCTCTTTTTGTTGGGTTAAAATTACCACCTTTTGCAGTCATGGACTTAATATCATCTAATATTACCTTAAAATCAACCCTAGAATCGAAAACTGGTGCTACCAGCAACACCATTTTTTCGAGGTTAAAATTGCAACTTCTTTGAAACCATAGTCTCAACAACTAGTACAGTCACAACCAAAATCTTAAAATCAACCCTTGCATTGAAAAGTGATGCTCTAGGTAGCACCCCCACTCTTTTTAGGGCTAAAAAATCGCAAGACTTTTAAAAGCATGGCCTTGAGAATATGTATACTTGCAACCAAAATCTTAAAATCAACCATCGCATCAAAAAAAGGGACA
>SNQJ01S0111302.1:27195-56084 GCA_010110895.2 Picea sitchensis | reverse complement strand
AAGAAGTTCCATGAAATATAAGAACAAAATTAGAGTGATTGAATCTAATTAGAGTGATTGTAGCTAAATCAGTAATCTTTTTACTCTATCAAAAGTGGATAAACCATAAAATATTTCTAAGGAGTTAAAATAAACCATAAAATATTTCTAAGGAGTTAAAATAAACCATAAAATCTGATTTAAGGAGTGAAAATAAACCATAAAATAGTTCAATAGCACCAAACTACTAAATGACATAGAAAAAATTTAAGTACTGACCTTCAAAATCTCAACTATGTAGAATCTGATCAATTCAATGTTTCTCTTCTTGAGAGAGAATTGAAATCAAGATTTCATAAAAAACCAGAACACCATTGCATCAGAACATCCGAATAATTTTCGCAACTGTAGAAAATGATTGTTGCAGCTATAGAAAATTTGTCGTAACTGAGATATATATAGGATTGATTTGTCGTAAATGATCGTTTGATTCTCACACGTGCCAAGTTGGTCGCTATAGAGACTAAATTGTGGTTGGTCGCTCTAACGACTAACTTTCGTCGTTATAACGACCAACGTGGAAGGTTGGTCGCTAGAGCGACCAACAGCTGGACCCCGAAAAAAAAGCATATTTGGTCCAAAAAAAACAAAAATAATACGACAAAATTGTAAACCGTCATAATATTTCATCGTAATTTGCACCCAATGTAGTAGTGGGACTACATGTTTGGCATGCCTTCAACCAAGCATGGGAATGACTTTTTCTTCATGTTCATTCATAAATTTTCTAAGATGAAATTTTTGGCACCTTGCAAGAAGAGCATCATAGTCGAGGCCATGTTTAGATCTTCTTTACACATGTTTGGGTTCATTTTGTGCTTCCACACACTATTATCTCTTATCAAGACAGTAGGTTCTTGAGCATTTTTTGGCCCAAACTATGGTAGATGATGGACACCAAGCTAACCAAGCCGACTTCCTTCCACCCATAGACTGAGGGAAAAACAAAGGTAGTCAACATGATGATTGCCCATATCGTGAGGATGTAAAATTCCAAAAATCCATGCACATGGGATGAAAGCCTTCCTTATGTTCAACATAGCTACAACATAGACCTCCACAACTCTATTGGCCACAACCCTTTTCAGGTGTGCTTGGGATTCCAACCATTTGACCCCACTGACATAGCTCTTCCCATTTCAAATGCACAGGAAGAGTCCTCCCATGCTCATATCGAGGTTGATCAGGCAGCCAAATTTGTTGAGTGCATCCAGAACATCCAACAACAAGTTCATGATATTGTGTAGAAATCCAATGCCAAGTACAAGCAACGCCAAGATCAACATTGAGTACCACACAAGTTTCAGGTGGTATATAAGGTGTGGTTGTACTAGCAGAAAGAGCACCTCACAGGACCCCATCAGAAGCTATTCTCACTCTGATACGAGCCTTACACCATCACCAAGGAGGTGGGTGAGAATTATTTTGAATTAAAAATTCCTCCTTTCCTTGGCTTGCACTTGGTATTTAATGTGGAACTGCTTCGACCATATTTTCCACCTCTCCTCGATACTTCAAACATGGCCAAGTAGTTGGCTCTACAAAAATCAATCATGATTGCATCGAACAACCAAAATTTGATCAGATCATGGAAACCCTCCAGTATACCATCCAACTCTATTGGGTTGTCAAAGCAGGGAAATGTTTTCATCATGGAAATTGGCTCACTAGGAGTCAGATTCAATAGAAGTTTCCCCATATGAAGGAGGAACTTGACGAAATGGATACCATTTATTCCTAAGAGGGGAGGAATGAATCCAAGTGGAAATTGGTGTCCACCCACCTATTCCATTGTCTTAAAGTGCAGTTTTCCATTTTGGCAGTTTTTCTACACTTTTTCGAATCCTGAACATCGGGGACCATTTTAAGGCCTTAAATAGCATTTTTTGGGCACAAAAGTGCCCAAACAATAGTCAAAGGCATATTCATGGTCGAATTAAATGTGTACTACTTATATATACCTTTCCTATGAGGTATCGATCACCCCAAATGGAGATCGTATGTAAAGGTTACGCCCTCAAAAAATTGATGTATCAACTACCCCCATTGGGGCCCACGAACCTTTTGGCATTTCATCTCCCAAGGTTAGGGTTTTGGATTTTTAGAGTTTTCTCAATTATTATTTATGTTATAAATTATTTGGATCCTCATTTTCATCAACTTCTTGTGAATGAGTGTAGCTGAAACATCTCTTCTCATAGACAAGTTACCACCATTCTAGCTAGTTTATGTGCTTTTGCATTTTACAGTCTTTTGTATTTTCATACAACCATTAATAGAATATAAGTTTCACTATATTATCGTGTTTCGTGCCATATATTTGTGTATTTACTTGTTATATCTCTGTAATATTCCTACCTTCATACCATTCTCAAAATAATCTAGATCAATGGTATCAGAGCAGTCTTCTCCCTATCGTTCTTAGTGCATTCCCCCGACGAGGTCAGGGTATAGAGAGTTGGGTCTCGAACTTGTTTCTATTGAATAAATCCGCTCTCACATGCATATGAAACCTCCCATGGTGGAAGAAGAGGAAGAGATAGAGGAAGTACATATGTTCCAAAATGTTGTAACTACTAGAATTTCAAGCAAAAACACTTCCTTTGATAACCATGCCCCTTATGATCCTCCTAAAACTACTTCCCATACCCAAAAGACCACTGATAACTCTTCCAAACAAAGTGTTCCCTCCACTCCTTTATCAAATTTGGAATATGATTTATTGGAATACCTAAATAAAACTAAGGAAAACATTTCTATGTTTGAACTTATGAAGCTTCCCCATGTTAGAAAAAACAGGATCGCAGAGCAATAAAATAAAACAAATGTGGAAATAAAACACAAAAGATACACAATACAATAGAGACAAAGATATATTTGGTTCACCCAGTGTGGGATACGTCCACTAGAGAAATTTCTAGGTCCTTTAGTTTTATTATCCAGCAAAATGAAGGGATACAAACTATAGAAAACTCGTTGTAACTTCCTCTTCCTTCTCTCACAATCTCCTCTCTCATAATACTACACAACTGCAATACAATTCCCTCATAAAATAGGATTTCCTTATAGGGAATAAAACCCTAACATAACTTCTATCGTTAGATATGCGACCTTATAACGAATGGTCCAGATTGACTACGAAATTACAATATTTTACAAGGAAATTTTTCTCAATATTTCGCTTCGAGGGCGTTGCCCCCGAATCCCCCGCTAGAGGGGGGGATACAAAAATAGTCACCTCCCCCACCTGGACCGCCCTAGCAACAGTTGTGGGGGGGAAATCCCCCCAAACCCCCCATTAGGGAATGGGGTCCAAACACGACGCAAACAAACCTCTAAATCAGGAAGATAATGAGGCTCCACAACCAGCAATCTCCCACTTGGAGAATGATCACAAAAACTCCATTGTTGATGTACTTGTTGGACTATACTCCACCTTGGACCTAAAAAATTTCTCATCTTCACCTTCATGCTTGAAGAGCAACTGAAACTAAGGAGGAACTCAGTTTCTCCCCAGTTACTCCCTTTGTTAACATATCTGCTTGATTATGGCTAGTATGTATCTTTTCCAACTTCAAATATCCTTATTTCAAGACCAAACGCATGAAATGGTACCTGAGTTGTATATGATTAGTATTTGAATGTAAGGTTGAGTTATTTGCAATATGAATGACACTCTCACTGTCACAGTACAACTTGTTATTCTCCTTCTTCTTTCCCATTTCCTAAATAAACCTTTGTAACCAAATAATTTATTTACTAGCCTTTGTAGCAGCAACATACTCTGCGTCTGTTGTTGAAAGTGAAAGAATCTTTTGTAGTTTTGAAATACAACTTATTGTTGTTCCACCTACAGTAAAAAAATACCATGTGGTGCTCCTCTTGATAACTTTATCACCTGCCATAACTGAATCAACATATCCCTGTAGAACAGTCTCTGAACCTCCAAAACATAATGCATGAGTAGAAGTACCTCTCAAATACCTAAGACTCCACTTTATTGCCTCCCAATGTTCTTTATCTGGATTATTCATATACCTTCTCACAACTCCCACTACATGTGCAATATTTGGTCTTGTGCAAACCATTGCATACATCAAGCTGCCAACTGTTGATGAATAAGGGACTCTGGACATGTATTTTATCTCCTCGTGTCTTGGGACACATTTCCTTAATTAATTTGAAATGGTTCGTCAAAGGTGTACTAACTAGTTTTGCATTATGCATTCTAAACCTCTCCAACACCTTATCTATGTACTCACCCTCGGACAATGTCAATTTGTGATTTTTCATGTCTCTTGTTATTCTCATACCAAGGATTTTATTTGCAGCGCCCAAATCCTTCATTGCAAATGAATTAGCTAATTTCTTCTTGAGAACGTTTATATCCTTCATATAAGACCCTGCAACAATCATGTCATCTACATGCAATAGCATTATAATATAGTTTCTATTTTCTATCATTTTAAAATAAACACAGTGATCAGAATGACGTCTACTATAATCTTGTTCTATCATAAACCTATCAAACTTCAAATACCACTGTCTTGGAGCTTTATTTAGGCCATACAAACTCTTCTTCAACTTGCATACCAAATTTTCATTTCCTTTGACCTCATACCTCTGTGGTTGCTACATATAAATATCTTCATCCAAATTCCCATGGAGAAAAGTCTTTTTAATATCTAATTGTTCAAGATGCAAATATTCTTCTACCACAAGACTTAAAATAGTCCTAATTGAAGTAATTTTAACAACATGAGAAAATATTTCATAAAAATCTATACATTTCTCTTGTGCAAACCCCTTTACAACACATCTATCTGTGTACCGCTTTTTGCCTTCATCTTCTTCCTTCAGCCTGTAAACCCATTTATTCCGCAATGCTTTTTTTTTCTGCAGGAAACTGAACCATGTCCCAAGTCTAGTTATTTACCAAGGAATCCATTTCCTCTCTCATGCCTTTCTCCCACTTCCTTTTAGTGTCTACCTATATTGCTTCTTCATAATTTTCTAGTTCACCAAAATCAGTCAAAAATAAATAATGCAATGAAGGAGAGTATCGTTCAGGGGGTCTACTTAACCTGGTAGATCTTATAACAAAACTTGCGGGAGTTTGAGGTACATGTTTCTCCTTTTGTTGTAAATTTTGATTTTCTGGTACCTTTGGAATTTATTTTTCAGTGATCTCATCAAGCACTATGTATTCTGGTTTTTGTTTTTCTTGTTTCTTTCCCTGCAATTTATCTTTGTACATGAACTTCTCATTGAATATGACATCTCTACTCCTAATAATTTTGTGATTTTGTGACATCTCTACATCCAATGGCCCTTTGCCTCAACACACACACCTTTGCTCCAATGATTTTGATGAAGAGTATTCACAACCAGACTTGGAAAGCTAAAGCAAAGTTGTCAAAAGTGCAACCTTTAACAGAATTCTTCATGCATAATCCAACCTAGCATTTCCCATGAGATCCCTCTTTTTATAGCGTGAATAGGGATGGATGAGGAAATTGGTATGATCTCACTAAATCAGAGAAGCGAGTAAGATCCAAACCGATAGGAGGCCACCTCATCTTCTAGAAGATTCAATTCTAAAACTTTTGAGAATTTTACATTTTTCCCTTATTTGAGCATCGTCACACCCTAAGCACAAGCAACATGCGATGACGTTGCAGCCCATTTTGGTGCAACATGCGACGATCAAGCATCTTCGCACCCCAAGCATTTAGCAGAGTGAAACAATCTCTTTTTATAGGGTTTTTAAGAAAAGAAAGATGATTTAATTTCTCAGGGAGAAAGTCTCATTTCTTCAATAGTTTCAAGGAACATAGAAGTAAGTAGTACACATATCATCAGTGATCAAGGGGTCACCAAAATAATGTGTAACGGAATTCCCCCAGAGTATGAAGTTGGAACATGTGACCGCTGAAATACTTTGTAGAATGTGTGTGTCTAGAACAAGGAGCGCATCAGTCGAAGATCTGTCAACAAACAAGCCTCTGCATAACAATAACATACCAGTGTACGAGGTAGGCATTCCCATACTTAGACAACAAGTGACCCTAAGTATAAGTGTCAAGTGAGTCATGGCCACCAACTATACAATGTGGATCCATGTCATCATGATTCAACATAGCCACGAGAAATACACTATGGATGCATGCTATAACGACTCAAATTTGGAAATAGCCACGCGCAATACACGGTGGATCTATGTGTTAGTATAGACTTATGAATACTCCATCGCAACCTGGGCCGATATGGCAATATCCAGGGTATTCATCTCAATTGTCCCGAAGCACAAATCTATACATGTGATTACAGGTGTCAAAGTCTAACATGATAGAAACCACTTGATTACCGGTCATTCATGAATATCGTTAACAAGTGTGAGAGAAATCACCATTGATTTCAATGATCCCCAAGGTACTATAGTACAATCCATCGAATGAAAATTAATGAGTTGAAGTCGAACACTCGATGGAATTTTTCAATCAAGGGCCATTGATGTGAACCCACTGTCAAAAACGAGGAAACCTTCCATTGAGGCATGCAGGTTCCAAGGTACTAAATGATTTCTAATTATAATTCCCGGATAATGTGTTGAATTCGACAGGAAAAGACTCATCACATGAGGGCCTTAATGTATCCCCCATCCATGACATGAAATATGTAACATATTTGAAGTAGATCAAAGTATAAAGTGATTCGGAACTGACTCAGAGAACCCGACATGGTAAAGTTTGAGGACTTCAGATGGTTGACTCAATAGAAGGATTGTATGGGTTGAAATTCTCTTGAACATATGAACGACACGAAAATTTTCTTGGCAGCATTGACTCAAGGAGGACCCAATATACAGACTTGTGGATGATCAAACGAGAGACAAATGGGTTTCCCAACCCAGATACAATAATTAAGGGGGGTGTCATGTGCAAAAGAGACTCTTCCATAGAATACATGTTTAGATACATTTATTTCCCAATTTTCCCCCACCATTTCTGGCGAGTACCTCTATATTTTTACATAAGCTTGAGGAGGATAACATATGCTTGAACTGTAAGCTCATCCTTTGGATGAGTCCCTTGGAGTATGTTTAACGAACCCTAAGAAGGAGTGGTTCGATCCCATATGGGAATTTCGATGTTTGTTTTATGAGTCCAAAGAAAGTAAACTCAGTGGTCTTTTCATATTTAGAAAGTCTATAAAACACTTAAAGGAAACTTCAAAATGTCATTTTTCATAAAGTAGACAGATGAGACCGAAAAAGAGATAATCTACAGCTCAACAGACGTTTTCTCCAAATACTTTAACGAGCATGAAAAGAACAATATCGTTCAACAATATTTTCATGTTTAGAGAGTCTGAAAAGAGATTAAAGGGAACTCCAGAGGGTTCATTTTTCGTATAACCTTTGTGAATCCGAAAAAGTGATAAAAGTATACTCAGTTAGATTCTCAGGTATTTACCAGCATGAGAAATAACAAATACCAAACTCGGGGTTGTTTCCATTTTTACGCAACCTTAAAACAAAAAAAATATATGCTTGGGATAGATTTTATTTTTACACAAGCTTAAAACTAAACAAAAATATGCTTGGACCTAGTTTCATTTTTACACAAGCTTTAAGCAGAGGAAACTATGCTTGAAGTAGGTGGTTTCATTTTTACACAAACTTGAACCAAATAAAACTATGCTTGGGACTTCCCAACGCATTATCTAGGGATGGTTGGTACTTAACCCCTAGCTTAAGAAGCTAGTGGCTTAACTTCAGCATGAAGTCCAGAGGCTATCAGTGTTTCCCCCTAAGATTTGTTTCATCCAAAAGCAGAGGAGGATAAAATGAAGCTTCAAATACTATACGTAACGAAGTGCTTAACTCAACCGAAGAGAGGGGAAATCTATTTCATTTTTTAACGAGCTTAACACAGAGAAGAAAAACTATGCTCGTGAATACAGGTTTGATCCTGAGACCTATGTTTCAATTTCAAACGAGGTGTCCATAGAGACACAAAAACTATCCTCATAAACTCTCTTTCATTTTTTAATGAGGTTGTCACAGAGATGTAAAAACTATCCTCGTAAGCTATGTTTCATTGTTTAACGAGGTTTCCACAGAGACGCAAAAAATATTCTCGTAATCTATGTTTCATTGTTTAATGAGGTTGCCACAGAGACGCAAAACTATTCTCTAAGTTGGTTTTATTTTTTAACAAGATTGAAATCAGAAAACCATGTTCAACATGCTCTTCTTGATCATGGCTTCCAAGACGACAATGCTCCAAAAGGACACCATGTCAAGGAACAAAACTTGATCATGACTTCCAAGAGATCTTCACTAGATGGAAGAAACACACTCTGGAAGGAACACATGTCTAGGGCCGCAACAGGGGTAAGGAGATCAAGCTCTAATAGCCCTATCGAAGAGATCACCATGTCAACTACTGGATCTAAGTCATAAAAGACTGAGCTTACAGTGAAAGGCTCATTTTCATCGGAAACTAAAAGCATGGGAAACAAAGACACATAATTGACATGTGGTGGGGTAATATCATCTACATATAAGAACCGTTTAGGGAGGTCATTGAGTTGATGGTCAAGTCAGGGCCAATGAACGAAAGTTGATCAATAGTCACAATTCTTCCATCGTGAGGGAAATATATCACACGAAAAAGAGTGGACACGATAGCTTTCATTGCATAGATATAATCTCTCCCAAAGCGTAAATCGAAATCCAAGGGGTCTTGGACTACCATAACATCAATAAAGACAGTTTTCCCTCCCAAAGTTACGGGAACCTGAGGAAGGACTCCTAAAGAGTGATTGGTTCTTCTGTTAAAATCTAACAGATTATGAGTAATCGGTACAAACTGAGGACAACCCAAAGATTTTCAAGCAATAGAGGACAAATTACTAACGGATGCACCTTCATCTATAATCATCTGAGGAATGTCCCGACCACAAAACTGTATTGTAATATTGAAAGGAATGTCAGAGGGAAGACGAGGTCCAATTAGAGCACCCCAATCAAAAAGGATGGCTTCATTACTCGGAGGGGGTTCCACGGGAGAAAAATGAATTCTCCCTAGCATGGTATCAATGAGAAAAACGTGGGCAGTATCGGGTTTATTCTCTAGCGGGAGAGTATGATCGACCGATAACAAGTTCAGATCGACCACTTGGGTTTCATTCTCAAAGGGGAGAATGGGGTCGACGGATGGAAACAGATCGACCGCTTGGGTTTCACTCTTTAACGAGAGAGTGGGATCGGATCGACCACTTTGTTAACCGGTTCAACTAAGGACGTGACCAGATTGACTACCTAATCAACCAGACTGACCAATGAAGGGATCGGATTGATCATGTCATCAACTACAGGTGGGTTGAGAGTAATTTTGTGGTAAGTAGCCAGAAGTTGAGGCTAGGAAACAGTCATGTATTCCAGTGATTTTGAGGCTTCGTCCATACGAGGGAAAAGGTGAGTTTGATCACTCCCTCCACATAACATACACTGGAACTTGACTCTACTTTTCTTCTTCCCAACGGTATCCTGACTAGTTGACAGGAGGTCATCAGCATGTTTTTCAAAGGTTGACAACATGGGTTGGCAAGGGCATGAAGAACATGTTTCTATAACCTTGGATAGACCAGGGAAATCCTTAAGAATATGGCTACCCGTATAAATCCTTCAAGGGTACTTGAGCTTGCGGGTTGTTTGGGTGATCTTGGCATCATCAACACTCCCATCACGATTATCAGTAACTGGTGTTTTTCCAACATGTCTAGCAGTGGTTCAAAGTTTGGACCCTTTCTTATTTTTCTTCTTCTTAATCTTGCTTTTATTCTTCTTCTTATCCACTAGGTTACTAGCTTCAGAGCTTTCATTAGGTGAAGAAGATGAAATGGAAGAACACCTTGCAAGTGAAGAAGGAGAAGAAGATATTATTGGTGAAGAAGGAGAATGATCAACATGAAGTTAATTCTCTTGGGGGGAAGTTATTACAACCGAAGCACCAGTTGCATTCGAGATTACCTGAGTGGGAAAAAACCGTATCAGTAATCCAATTGTGAGACCTGGAAGGCTCAAAGTAGTGATGTAAGGAGGACCAACGTTTTTGTAAGAAGGAAAAACAAAAGGGTCCCCCAGAGCAGGGGTTGCTTCATTGGTCATTTCGGGAATTGACGCCATTAAAAACATATCCAACCTAGACTCTACTAGGGAAAATAAACAACACACACTAAAAATATAGGCAGCAAGAAAACAAACAAAACCTTCTCACAATGAATGCACTAGTTGGTGAAGAAATCTAACGTCGCGAGAAAAATGTGAGAAGGGGATGAGATACAGTGAGTGGAAAATTACGTTGACGACACGCCTTGGTGCAAGCTTCCACACAATAAATGTGGATTTACTCTCGAAGGAGACCGAGTGAGTTTGGCCAACGTCGATTCTAGGTACAGTGAAGACTTCCCCTTCATCGTCACCTCATGTATTACCCTAAAGAGAAAGACAATTAAGGTTACCAAATACAACAATGGTGCCAGGGGAAATAATCGACAGTCTGATACATGTGCAAGGGAAAAGTAACTGAGACTGAAATCGACATGAGAAGATCCACACAGGGTTTTTTTTCTCAAGTGACCCCCAATAATACACGCAATCACTACACCAAGACCAACAAAGCAGGGTTAATAACATTGTCGGCCCTAATGCGACCTCATGATTGACCCTTGTGTTAGAAGGGATTCCCCGGACAAAATGTAGCAAGTGGATTTAACTCTCTCTATCACAAGATAATATTGTGTGTTTTGATGCTTTGGAGAGTATTCCTCACAACCTATTCCAAAGCGCTATCCTTAGCTAATGTTGGTGTATAAGAGTTCTAGAAAATAAAAGTTACTAGATAGATTTTAAAATTACTCTGAATTTTAATGGTTGTTTCTTAACTCAAAAAGGAAGCGTAGATGAAATTGATGAAGTGTTTGACCTTGACTCAACAATATGCAAATATATATGAGATGCAATATTTTCATTCGATGAGCTCTAATTACATAAGGGAGAAGGTTTTCTTTTTCTAGAATACAACAAGTTGCAAAACACAATTTCTTCAATCTTTGAATGATCTTGATGCCAAACAATCAAAGCTATCAAATTTTTCAATCTTCTCTTTTTAAACAAAAGTTGAATGAAAAAATATCTTGTAAACACTACAAAGAGAAAGACAATCTTCAATTATTTTCTTTTCAAATAAAAACAGAGATCTGAATCAAAAAGAAAAAGTGGTCCAAGAAGATGGATGCACTCACAACGCAATTTTCCAAACTTAACTCATAATGCAACCAAAAATGTAAAAGTAAGAAAACTNTTCAATCTTCTCTTTTTAAACAAAAGTTGAATGAAAAAATATCTTGTAAACACTACAAAGAGAAAAACAATCTTCAATTATTTTCTTTTCAAATAAAAACAGAGATCTGAATCAAAAAGAAAAAGTGGTCCAAGAAGATGGATGCACTCACAACGCAATTTTCCAAACTTAACTCATAATGCAACCAAAAATGTAAAAGTAAGAAAACTTATTTGTCTAATGTAATCAAAAATCATTTTCAAATCAACAACAATCCAAAACTCAAAAATATATCAATAACAACTTATCTCACAAGAACTCAAGGATGAAGCCTCGAGATTATACCCTTGAAGCAAGAAGTGAAACATAAAACTATGAATCTTATGAAAAAGACTCTCAACACTTGAAAAATGATCAATTTTGTTTCAAAATTGCAAATTAGGCTGTGAAAAATCATTCACCAGGACCAAACATTCATTCCAATAAATGATGACAAATCTGGGAAAAGAGGAAAAAATGACTGTCACTCAAAAAAATTCTATAGGAATCGTCGCAGGCAGCAAAAGAACATAGTGTGACGATCAAGGATCATCGCAGGAAGTGATAAATACATAGTGTGACGATCAAGGATCATCGCAGGAAGTGATAAATAGATAGTGCAACGTCGTCGCACTAGTTTCCACATGCAAGGTGAAACGATCACTGAAAATAAGGGGAAAATGAATAGAGGACAAGATTTTCAAATGAACTTTCAAGACCAGAGAGTCAACATGAATCACCCAATGACTCAGAGAATGAAAAACAATCAAAAGCAGTTAAGCCAAAATAAAAAAAATAAAAAAAAAATCCAAAAGAGGACGATCCCCAGTATGGTCTCCAATTTTGTTATCGGACAAATCGTTAAGTGCGGGCATAAATTGATATCCCTAACTTCAACAAGAAATTAGAACAAAACAGAGCAAAATACAAGCCTCTCCTTAGATTTCATTGTGATATAAACAAGTTCGATGAGGGATAAATGACATATTGTTTAAACGTCATTTGATCCTTGCTAGTGTCGTCCTTGCTCCATCTTTAGATGGGATATTGAACATGTTTAAGAGACACAAACCAACAAAGAAAGAGAACAATGATATATATATATTTTCATGAAATTTATGTATAATATTAAGGAGTTATACAATAAAAATGAATACACTTTTATAGGGAAGGAATGTATTGTTGCATTATATAATGAAAGTGGAGAATACAACCTATGYCTTGATGTTGCAAAGTCCCTTCCAATRGCTCTTTGTCACAACATACATACCTTTGCTCCAATGTTTTTGATAAAGAGTATTCACAACCAAACATGGAAAGCTAAAGCAAAGATGTCGCAAGTGCAACCTTTAACATCTTTGTTCATGCATAAAGCCAACCTGGCCTTTCCCATGAAATATCCCTCTTTTTATAGGGTGAAAAGGGATGGATAAGGAGATTAGGATGATCCCAGTAAATCAGAGAATCGATTRAGATCCAAACCGATCAGAGGCCACTTCATCTTCTAGAAGATTCCATTCTAGAAATTTCAATAATTTCACATGTTTTCCCTTGTTTGAGCATCGTCGCACCCTAAGCACAAGCAGCCTGTGACGATGTTGCAGCCCATTTTGGTGTAGTGTGCGATGATCAAGCATCGTCGCACCCCAAGCATTTAGCTGAGTGCGACAATCTCCTTTGATAGGGTTTTTAAGAAAAGAAAGATGATTTAATTTCTCAGGGAGAAAGTCTCATTTTTTCAGTAGTTTCAGGGAACAGAGAAGTAAGTAGTACACATCATCAGTGAACAAGGGGTGACAAAAATAATGTGTAACACTATGAGTGTTCGCGTTTATTGGGTATTATATGGATGCTCCAATAGATGTGTTATGGAAAATACTATGTATTTATCCTTGAATGGAATAATATGATGCTTCTTTGTTATGGGTATATTTGTATTCATGGTCTCTTTGGATGATGTATATGTGGTGTTATTTTAGTTTCTTTCCATGATTAGTACATGAAACTGTAATCTGATTGTCCCCTTTGTGGAATTTAAAAGGGGTAATAAAATTATTATAGACTATGATTGAATTAATTTTTTTTTACTATGTTTGTTAATCCTAATGTGCGACATTCCCCACATACCCCAAGTCTTGGCAACATGCCTTGAGTGAGACCTTTCCTATTACAAGGATTGACAATGTCGATAATAGACTACATTGGGCTTTGTCTCACACCTGCATATAACCTAGTATTTTAAATAGAGATAATAATTCTAAATACCTGGGAAAATATGCTAAAGAAATCTAGGACAAAATCACTTGAATCACTACTAGCTTTGATTAGATTATTGACCCATTCTAGCAAGCATCCAAACATACCAAAATATTTTGAGTTGACAATGAATTGGATAATTTTTAACGATGCTTCCCATGACAAGGAAGGCCACTTTGAAAGAATTATGATCAGTGGCACAAGACAAATATATGGAGTTGCAACCATTGAATTATTTTGCAAATGCAGAATAGAAAATTCCTAGATATGTGGCACCTAATCAAGACTAGGCGCAAGCTTTACTTGTCGAGGAAAGTATAACTTTAGCTAAGTGTTCATGGGAGTTTTAAAAATATCAAAAATTTCAAGCTAAAGCGTTAGAGATGGTACCAAAGTTGGTCACTTCAATTCGGGGTGCAACCCAAATTTGATTTGAGGGTGATTCAACAAGTGTCATCGTGACTTGTTTTCCCCTTTAGTTTGTGTTGGAAAAATGAAGTGGTGTTAGGTAAGAAAGTATAGAATGAGGGTTGCACCATCAATACAAGAATATGGAACACCTGGTAAAAAATCATACTATGACAAAGGTGGTTAGGGCAGAGTGAAAAACATATTATAGGGCATAATCCTACTAGATGATTTCCTGTAAATTGATAAAGAGTTATGAAACTAGTAGGCATTAATTCTATCGACCCAATTAATTGCTTTAGGGTTTTTAATTGATTCCTTGTGCTTTAAATCTCTATCAAATAAATTCATATGAGGAAGCTGGAAAAGGCATCGATTGGTTGATTAGGTGCTTTGTTAGATGGGTAGATATTTAGACTATATTCTTTGATGATTATGATGAACGTACATATCACATAAGTATGATGGTGTACTTTCCATTTTTTACTTTAATGGAAGCATTGCCCTTGTTTATCTATTTTTTGACTTTTATATATATTGATTATGTTGATTATGTGTTTATTTAGTCAATTCACAATGTGAATGGGCTTTATTTATGATGGTATGTTGTACGTTCTTACAAGAATTGATATGAATGTATTCTAACTAGTAATGGGAATGCATGTTATTTAATACTTCTCCTTCATTCTATGGTTCACCTTACACAATTAAAGTCTAGGTAATTGACCTTGGGTGATACTTTCCCTATTTCAAGCACTATATGCTAGTGCTATACTACAATCACATCGTTGCACACCACTATGGACCTTGGTCTACATTTTGAGACAACAATATTGATTGAAAATGAATAATGGAACACATGGGAAAACAAATTATTAAACATACCATTGGTTTTTAATCACCAAAAAATATAATTAGTAAATGTTGATCCACATTGTTACTTTAGTGGCATTTGATGCACAAGATGACACCTTTGTTGTGCAACATGTAGTACACTATCAATGGATGGCAATCCCAAAATGTTAATGTAGGGATGTTTGCTACACAATATAGAATTTTTTGATATCATTTATCATATTATGTCACCATACAACACTAAACCTATAACATTATAGCATAAATGTAAACATGCATACTAATATTTATAGTTAGTGTAGTTTAAAAATATATTACAAGTTAATTTGTGATGTTTTTTTTATAACAAGACATGTCATTGAAAAATGTAGGCTATATCATTAAATCATGTTTGTAGTGTTGTTGAGGTTTGGGTATGGTGAAAATGATAAAGGTTGTTGTGATGGTGGAGATAAAGTGGTGCCCTCCAATGGCACTATGCAATAGGGAGGAGGTCATGATAAGCTTCCCAATGGCAAGGAGGTTCATGGGAAGATTGTTAAACTCTTTTTTGCTATATTTATTTGTATTGACACTTGGATATGCATGCACATTGACATATCATGGGTGTTCCTTGAGTTTCAATTCATAAACTTGCATGAATGGAAATTAAATTCATTCTTGTAGTGATAGAGGGAAAGGATAACTCTATTTTGGGTTTCCAAGGTGTGTTCAAGGGCAATTATTTCCTTTCATTGGTAAGTGTAGTTATATACTACCTTAGGTTATGATTTGAGATTTTTGAATGCCTCACTTTGCATTCCTTTTTATCATAGGCTCTTATCTTTGAGCCTTAAAGGTTTTCAATTCATTAGTCCATTTTATACCCAAATTGTGTTTGAAAGAGTTGTCATTGTTAAGGTCAATAGTTACTAGGTCAATCTTCCCACCTATAGGCATGTTGGTAGTACCTACTTTAGTATTGGTGGGAATTGTAGACTACAATGTGGAAGAGAAATATGATGCCAAGTCTCACATAAGGCTCTCAACCTATTTTGAATAAATAGACTATTTTCCAATAGCTAGTGGTAATTTTCCATATTTGTGGGAAGCCTAGAAAGGTGAACTAGTACTTTCTAGTGTCCAATCGATATCCTTTTATGGATCTATAACATTAAACATAGATTAAAAAAGGGCTTCCCATATATTAATGTGGTATGCTCTGTGTTGGCATGTAATTAGATGTTGATTGGATGCTAGGAGATTATGGCACGAATAAGGAATCCACGGTACAATTTTTGCTATATTTCCATGGAGGTGTGTTGGCACAATATTCCCTTTCCTTACAAGGCCCTCTCTTTCAAAGAGGTTGTTTAGAAAAATCCATCTTCACCTTCTACCTCCTCCCCAAGAGCTTCCATTGTAGATAGATTGAATTTCAATCCCACTATAAAGTTTTAGGCATGAGAGAATAATGGGGACATCCATTGTTATCATCACCATGGATTCATTTGCCAATTTAATGGGTTTTGACCATCAACCTCTATTCTCGAGGGGATGAAATCCACATGGACCATTGCATTCTCAATGAATCTCTATTCTAAGTGTTGCCATGATGATTCTCACAAAGATTTGGAGGAGGTCCCCAAGAATTTATGGTGAGTTTGCATCTTCCTTACACCTTGGTTTTCAAATTTCAATTCAATGGCTATGTTTACACCATTGGCCCTAGGTAATTATCTCTATTCAATAATCCTCATTTTTATTTGGATTCTACTAGTGAAAGAGGCATGGGAAGTGCTTTAGGACAATTTCTCAATTTCAGTACTAGCTGTCAAATTATCAAGGATATTGTTACATGTGCAACATTTGTGTTGAGGAATGATTCTCATTGGATCCAAATTTGGATTGTGAGAACTCAACGCTGGAATGTGGGTTTTGTCATGAAACCATTGATTTAAAGTATGCATGTCCCAATGTCAATATTTTACTAGAGAAAAGGGAGAAACCAACTAAGCCTGGAGGCTAGAATTTAATCATGGATTAATTCCACATAAAGTAGATGTTCAACCTGAGCTTGTTGCATCAACTATGGTCTCGATCATCCTTTTTATGGAAAAGGGTGGACATCAAACATAAGTGATGCAAACAAATTCGAACTCTATTGTGTAAATAGTCTATATCTACAACCCTTTAGGAGCGATAAAGTCACTACATGAATCAAATACCTCTAAAATGATCATGGACATTGCCCTTACTTATGAGGGTGCCAATGCTTGTTATATAGATTGACAAGTAGTTTCAAGAGAACCTCCTCCAGACCCACTCCCTTTCACCAATTTGAAGGATGTTCAGAAAAGGGAAAATGCGATGTGAAACAACATATACATGTGTTTATTATTGACCAGTCAAACACTTATCCATGTGCCTATAGAAGGATTTCAATAGTTAGGTTGACCTTATAGCCTAGAAAATCATCATCATTCTTAGTTGTTACGATGTCGTTGAATGGGTCACCTATAATATATTTAACCCTCATTCTACTTCAATATAAATCATTAACCCCATTATTGTCAATATGTGGCCTTGTTCTTTATAAAAATCTAACTCGTGTGTACGTTTGTGTATGTGCACAAGCATGCAAGAGAGAAATAATATAACTTGTTTGTTTGTGGGTGCGTTTGTGTGCGTAATAGTCTAACTTGTGTGTGTGTGAGCCCATTGGAAGGGTATTTCAGAGAACTAAATATTTTGTCGTCAAACTCTGACTTCATCTACAGTTTGACTGTGGTGAGCCAAAAAAACATTGGTTAGGCCTCCAAAATGGCCTTGGAAGTACAACAAGATGTGTTGACATGAAAACATAAAAAATAAGCAAGTTGGATTAGATGAGAGGCCACCAATATCCACCTGGAAGATGTGTAGGGCTTCAAACAGCCCCAGAAGTGTAGAACCCACAATTACAAAGAAGTACAAAATAATGTGTTGAACTAAAAAGTGGATAAAAGGAGCAAGTTGGAATAGGTGGGTGGCCACCAATAGCCAACTAGATCAATCCTCCCCCCTTAGGAAGAAATGGTCTCCATTGCATTGATTTCCCCCATCATGTGAGGAAACTTCTGTTGGATTTGGCCCCAAGTGAGCCACTTTCTTTGGTGTAAGAGTTCCCTGCATTGACAACCCGATAAAGTTGGATCCTCTACTGGCGATTGCCCTTGACCTGTGTGTCCACTATCTGATCAGTGGATGCTTGTTCCATGTAGTCAGAGTTGAGCTCTATGGGTTTCAGTTGTTCTACGATCTCTGAGGTGTCCAATAATGGTGGAAAATATGGTCGAAGGAGGTCCACATTGAACATTGGGTGCAGGCCAAAGAAGGGAGGACTATTGAGCTCAAAAACATTGCTACCCACAGCCTTGGTGATAGTGTAAAGCCCATAGAGAAGCGGGTGGAGTTTCCAATGGGGCCCTGTGAGACGCTCCTTCTGCAAATGTAACCAGACTTTGTCGCCAACCTAAGACTCATGTGGTACCATGTGTTGATCATGGCATTGTGTGTACTTAGCATTCAATTTCTGCAAAATCTCATGGACCTGTTGGCAGATGTACTGAATCTTCTCAATGAATCTGTCTGATCGCACACTGATCAAGGGAAGAGTCTATCTATGTAGTGGCAAGAGGAAATGCAACAACAATGGGTTCCAAGGGTTGGAATCTCAACCCCACCTGAAATGGGCTATGGTCGATGGAGCTATGGAGAGCCATGTTGTAACTGTCTTGAACATAGGGGAGACTCCCATCCCATGTACGTGGATGATTATTGTTTTACATGCGCAGGATGTACAAAATCATCTGATTGACAACCTATGTTTGGTATTTTGTTTGGGGGTGGAAAGAAGTGGATTTTTTGAGCTTGGTGTCCAACAGTGACTAGAGACTCGACCAAAATGTGATGAGGAACCTGTTGTTCCGGTCGGAGATGATGGTTTGTGGTATCCCAAAGTGGACCCACACTCGTTCGAAGAAGATCTTGGCACTATCTGTCGTTGTGATGTTCTTCTTGCAGGCTGTGAGGATGCCCATCTTCGAAAACCGATCAACGACCACAAATACGCAATCATTTCGTTTCCTAGTGGACGGAAGGCCAGACATGTAATCCATTGATATGGATTCCCAAATATTCTCGAGAGTAGGAAGAGGGGTGTATAAGCCTTGCTTCTTGATGGTTGGATTGGAAATGGCACAGGCAATGCAAGATATGATATACTTTTTGACGTTATGTTGAAGCTTTGGAAAATAAAAATGTTTTTGAAAACGGCCACAGTTTTCTCCACGCCAAAATGTCATGCCATATGATTATAGTGGGATTCCCAAATCATCTTTGCACGCTCACTTGTAGGAACACAGAGATGGCCTAGGTGGCATAATAGTCCATCCTGAATGTGAAAATCGGTGACAGTCGAGCCTGTACCCAAAAGTTGATAGGTGGTGGTGAAGTCTGGTTCTTGCTGATAAAGTTGGGGCCACTTAGATGTTTCATGTCCACGGGAATGGAGCACAGTAGTGAGTGCACCCATAGGAGGTCGACTAAGGCAGTCAACGACACGATTTGAGATACTTGTCTTATACTTGATGTTGAGATGGAACTGTTGCATGTAAGTGGACCACTTCTAATGGAGGTCATTCTATAATATCCCCTGTGTCTGTATGAACTGCAAATGCTTGTGATCAGTGTGTATGATCGTCTCCTTTCCCAGAATGTAATGTTTCCATTGACAACAAGCTTGTACAATGGAATACATTTTCTTGTCATAGGTGGGGTATTTCCGGACAATATCTGAGAGTGTCTCACTATGGTATGCCATCAGATGATCGTGCTAAGTGAGAATTGCGCCCACAGCATAGTTAGATGCATCAGTCTCAATCTTGAATGGTTATTGCAGATCGGGAAATGAGAGTATTGGAGCTGAGCACAAGCGATGTTTCAGATCATCGAATGCTCGTTGTTGTTCATTCCCCCACAGGAACTTGGCCCTGTCACTATCCTTGGTCACCTGGATGAGGGCCCATGCAATATGGGAGAATCCCAACATGAACCGTCGATAGAAGTTGGCTAGTCCCAAGAATCTTTGAAGCTCGATCAGTGTGGTCGGGGCAGGCCAGTCATGGATGACTTGGATATTACCTAAATCAACATGTACCCCATGCTCATCGACAATGTATCCCAACTATTGGACCATGTTCATACCAAAAGAGCATTTTTCCAAGTTGGCATATAGTTTGTGTTGTCGCAGAGTGCTCAAAACCTGTTGAATATGTCTCATGTGCTCATCCCACATTCTTTTGAATATAAATTTGTCATCCAAATATACCACCACAAAGGAGTTGGTGAAGGGTCTCAATACATCATCAATCAACCTCATGCAAGTGGTTGGTGCATTTGTTAAGCCAAAGGGCATGACTAGCCATTCGAAGAGACCTTCTTTAGACTTGAAGGTTGTCTTCCATACATCAGTTGGTTCGATGAAAACCTGGTGGTAGCTAGACTTTAGGTCAATCTTGTTGAATAACTTTGTCCCCTTGAGTTGGTCAAGAAGGTCATCAATCCTAGGAATGGGGCATCAGTTCCTGGCCGTGATTTTGTTTAAGGCTTTGTAATCAATGCAGAGTCGCCAAGTCATGTCCTTCTTCTGCACCAGTGCAATCAAGGTTCTGCAAGGGGAGTTGGGTTTAATGTGTCCATTTTGGAGAAGCTCTTGGATATGATGCCTGATTTCATCATTTTCCATCATCGAGCAGCGATAGACTGGTCCATTAGTTAGAGGTGTGCCAGGGGTCAGATCAATTGGATGCTTGACTTGGAAGTGTCTCGGTACCCCTGTAGGTGAGGAGAAGATGTATTTGTATTCTTCCACGATATTGTCCACTTGCTTTTGCTGCAAAAAAAGGATTTGTGTAGAGGCCACGGATGTGGCGGTAACCTTCTACTTATTGTGAGCACGGATCACAAAGAAGACGAACTTCCCGGTCTATGAAATGACCTTACTGTATTTCTTAGTAGAGATTAAAGAAATAGAAGTAGGTGACACTACTTCTAGTATCATGTAAAATTGTCTACCCAAAGTAATAATAACATTGTGAGGTCTAGACTCATACACAACATGACACTTCCACAAATATAGTTGTCCTAAAATAACATCACAAACTTCAAGGGGATAACTATCACACAGTACCTCATCTTTGAAAGGGCTTGATGTCGTAGGGCAGACGACATTGTTGGTTGACACAGAGATCTCTTCCTTGGCAAAGCCAGCTGATGGTGTAGGGATGCGGGTGCAGTGTCATTAGCAGGTTCAACCGCTTGACGACCTCTGCTGAAATCAGGTTCTTTTGACTACCGCTAACGCCAATTAAATGAAATGGATCCCCCTTTACCCACATCTACGAGTGAAAGAGGCGTTCCCCTTCCTCTGGTTCTTCTAGTTCGCTTGGTCGGACTTTAGTGGTAGCGATAGTGTCATTGGGTTCAGCATCGATAATTCGCTTCCTTCCTTTAGGATTTGATTCGGAATCAGAATCGACCTCTAACTCGAAAGCCTTCAGTTCCGCCATGAGTGACGGTTTGGAGCAGCATTATTCGGTGTTGTGCCAAGGGATTTTATGGTACTCACACCATTTTCCCGTGTCCTTCTTCATCTTCTCATTGTTCTTCTTATGTTGTGGCTTCGACTGGTTGTCCTGAGGGAGGCCATATCGAATTGGTCCCTTACTGTGTGGGTTGGGGCCGCCTTTGCCCTGCTTCAGCTGTGAGGGGTTTGCAAATCCAAACTCTCGCATTTTCTGCTTAAATTTTTGCTCGATCTTGACAGTGTATCTATAAGTCGTGCCCAATAAGGCAACGTCCAGAAACTCTATTTATGTCTGAATGTATCTATGCAAACAATCGCAGTATTTGAGCACAGATGACGCTCAAAGTTTTTGATACCCAATTTAGTGCGCAAGGTATGAAAAATATTGGTGAAATCAGATACTCTTTGGTCTCTTTCTTGACGTAGGGTGGTCCATCTGGTGTACTGGTCCTCGTAGCTTCCAACATGGTAGTATTGTTCTTTAATGTCGTCCCAGAAGAAATCTCATGTAGGGGCCACCACAAACATTGCAAATTCATCTACGGCCATTTTCTCATAGTAAGTATCCCACTAGTCTTTAACATAGGGAACGGCCTTGAGGAGTGCAAAAGTGATATTTTCCCTATCGAAAAAATTGTGGATCGAAAAATACCTTTCGAGCAGATTCAACCATTTATCTTTAGCGTACACATCTATCAATCCTTCAAATAATGGAATATACAAATTTACATGTACCTTGAAGGGGATTGCATGGTCTCTTGATGAAGATGTTTCTCCTGTGGGCAGTCGTCGAAGGATCTACGTGAAGTTGTCCATCATTTCATTCATTTGTCACGCGAGGGCTTCTTCGAGCAACATCTTAATAGTATCTCCTGCTCCATCATCTTTCTTTTCGTCCCCCATGGGTTTTTGTCAGGCTCGGCATGGCCGATCTTGCAATGGCTCGATTGGTTCGAGTCCCAACTTCTTGTACCCAGATCTTGTTGGGGACATGCACAAAGAAAAATAAATGAAGAGAAGACTACTTTGATACCATTGAGCCGGATTTAGGAGAAAAATGAACTGATTAACAGACTGAATACAATAAACATGGAGATATGAAGAATAACACAGATATCCAGTGAACAATATCTTCTATTAAATAATGAAATAGGTTGAAACTGTAAAACTACAAAACTAAAACACTTGCTCAAATGGTGGTAGTTATTTTTAAGAAGAGATGTGGCTACTACGTGCATCCGTCTGAGCAGAATGGATTACAAAGAGGCTCTAAAGGCCTTTTTGATATTACTCATGAATGCGAAAACCCTAAACATCCAAAAACCTAACCCTAGGAGGTGAAACATCAAAAGTCGTGTGGACCCCTATGGGTAAGTCGGTACCTCAACTTCGTAGGGTCGTAACTTTTGCATACGAACTTCGTTTTAGGCGCGTGATAGCCCGTTGGAAATTTATTTCAGAGAACTACACATTTCACTATCAAACTCTAACTTTGTCTACAATTTGATTGTGGCAAGCCAAAAAAACATTGTTTAGACCTCCAAAACGGCCCTGGAAGTACAACAAGATGTGTTGACATGAAAACATACAAAATAAACCAATTGGAATAGGTGAGAGGCCACCAATATCCACCTGGAATATGTGTAGAGCTTCAGACATCCCCAGAAGTGTAGAACCCACAATTGCAAAGAAGTACAGAAGAATGTGTTGAACTAAAAAATGGACAAGAGGAGCCAATTGGAATAGGTGGGTGGCCACCAATAGCCAACTAGATCAAACTCGTGTGTGTGTGTATGTGTGTGTGTGTGTGTGTGTGTGAGAGAGAGAGAGAGAGAGAGAAATAATCTAACTCATGTGCATGTGTGAAATGACCTAACTTGTGTGCAGATTTGTGAAATAATCGAACTCGTGAGTGTAAAAGTATGTAATGTTATTGTATGTGTAAACATATGTGGTGTTATTATTTGTGTTTGTGCATGTATGTGTAAATGTATTTGGGGTTTACTATTCATGTTTGTGTATGTATGTATTTGTGTAAACATATGTGACCAGTGTTACTATAAAAGGATTTGTAATGTCACTAAATTCCCTTTCATTTACAATATTTTATCGACAATCAAGCAATGCTAGACCCCTTTTCTCATAAGTGTGAAAAACAAGTTCAAATATTAATATAAGTGTTTCAAATTATACTTGGTTTAATAAGTTTGTAATTAAACTTTGACCATATGCTATTTATTTTTCCATCTTAAAAAATAATGATAAACGGTTTCAATTTATTTTGAATAGGAGTTTAATGGTAAGGTTGTCTATCTATGAAATGTATTAATGATAATTAACTTGGATATATTGTAGAATAGGATTTTAATGATAATGTTTGTGTTGAAAGTTGTTTTCCATTACATAATGACTACAAACTATTTATTATGTTGGCTAAAAATATTAACGATAGTTGGCTTGGTGTTGGATGCAGGCCTAGTCAGGAAGAAAGGTTATTTTTGGAGGAGAGGCATGCAAGGAAGAAAAGACGGCYTGAAGGAAAAGTAGCACGTGTAAGAGAAATAGACAAAACGTGCATGCAAGGAAGACCTAACGACGCTAGGGTTAGGGTTTTTGTAATGTATTGTAATGGTTGGTGAGCCAAGGGTATAAATTAGTACTTAAGAGAAAGATAGAGACTGAGGGAGATGAGGAGAGATATACACAGAGGAAGAGAGAGTTATAAGAACAGTATGACTCATTTAGCTGGTGAGCTACGGGAATAATGAGTGACTCGATCCCAAGGGTTAGATCACACGCTGAGGAGCCTGATGTAATCTAGTCGGCCTCACAGGGATCGAGGGGCCTGTGGAAAAATGGGAGAACTAATATTGTAACCACGTGTAGCGTGAGATATTTCTGAACTATAATAAAAGCTTGAGAGCCAGATATTTGTGGATGTAACCCAGGAGAGGGTGAACGACAGTGACAATATGTTATGTGAATGAATGGATGTGTCTTTATGTCTGATTAATTAATGAAAGTTAGATGAATGAAGTAACTAAGTAGATCTGGTCTTCCACATGCATGCATAGAATGAATGTTATAACTAAATTTTAGACTGAATGAATAAATATTACAGAACACAACTACAGATATCCACTCAGTCTCGGGTTGCAAACACCCGATTATTGCAGCCACCCATAGAGACATCTCAGGTGAGTCTGCGCAGTACAGTTTGTTTGTTGCGTTGCCTTCTGGGTTACCAAAGGGGCCGATAATTTAAAGGGTTTTTGTTGGAATCTTATCAAATCTGAACCAGGGTCAATCTAGGATGGTAAGGTAGAATCGGAATAACCCATAAAGAATCCCCTAGACCAATAGAAGAGTATTCAAAGCCAACAAATGATTATGTTGTCAGTGGTGTGGAAGAAAATGGGACTGAGTATGTGAGATTTGTGGAATACGCGTCAAAAGAATGTCGAATCGGATAACAAGTCATTGAAAGAATGAAAATCTAGTCGAGAATGTTGAGATCGTGGAATCCAACGAAGGTAGAGATAGAGAGTTGGTTGAAGACAAAGGAGCTAGAGTTTGCGCACAAAGATAACAGAAATCCAAAGTTAACACCGCGCAAATATCTGGACAAGTACGTATTCAGTGACTTGCATGAAGTATTTTTCTATGATTTCCCACATGTATTGCAGGAGTGGATGAAAAGATTGAAAGAAAAACATCCTACAAATCGGATCGGACAACTAGAGTGGAATATTGAAGAGATTACGCAATTACAACAAGTTGATAATAAGTTTACGCGTGCAGTAGATTTCTGGTTAGACAGCATTGTTGCGGGTTTTATCACAGAATTTGCAGTAGATACACCGAAGTCATACAGCGTCACTGAGCAAGGGTTCTTGAAGAGACCTCAAGGTAAGTACATCAGATCGTTATATACTTCCATTAAGATAATACTATATAACAAAGGTGTAATGACGATGGAGTCAGACAGCGAAACTTCCCTGCGTGCATGGGGGAAGGGGGGAAGCACTGACAGGAGAAGGGGATAAAGGAAAGAATGAGGAGGCCTTGGACCCAATTATGATGGATGAAGACCAGATCAAGCAGATCATGGAAACAGCTAGAAAGACGCGCAGTGGAATACCCTACCAATATAAGGTTAACACCAAGAAGAAAGTCGTAGCTGCGAGGGAAGGTTTGGCAAGTGATGAAGAGGAGGTAGAGGCTCTTTAGGTTGTGGAGAAAATTGAGGAAATACTGCGTGCAACATATGAGAGGAAGACGAGAGGTCCAAGAGCGAAAATAAAAGGCAGCACTCATATCCATATCAGTGTCAGTGTGGAACTAATAAACCCATGTGCGACTAATACACCAAGAAAAACACCACCATTTAGACAACCGAATTTTGGGAGAAGGAAGACAGCAGGAAGTACATCTACACAAGGAACAACAACTAGGGGAGCCAGTTCAAGAAGCAGTAGTCAAGTATCTACACCACACGGAGGTAGTAGTTCAGCATTCAGGACGGTAGGACACAATCCCACCATCAGGTTACCAAAATTTAAAGGAGAAGCGTCGAAAGATCCGGAGAAGCACATGTTTAGTTGTGAAAAGATCTAGGAAGCAAAACAGATCACAAACGAGGAAACTAAACTTGCACAGTTAGAGATCACACTAAGAGATCGCACACTATATTGGTACATGAGTTTAGCTACAAACAGTCCACCAGGGACAACCACGGCGATTGGAGAGATCAAGAAGCTACTGATAAATGAATTATAGAAGCCTAGTTCAAAGGATCAATACATGAACGAAATGATAGAGATCAGACAGAAACCAGGAGAATCTTTATGGGAGATTGACCAGAGATTCAAACGATTGAATGGAAAGCTAAAATACGTCATGACAAATATGCATCATATGCATATGTTCCTCAATTCACTGCTACCACACTTCAAGTATCCATTGCGACAACAGAAGTTTCATATGCAAGCAGAGGCTCTATAGACAGCCATACAACTGGAAGAGAACCAATATCAGAAGACAGATCCAGCAATAGAGGATTTGAAGAACTTAACGTTCCAGCTAAACCAGAACAAGGGTAAGGAAAAAAGAGAAGTTGTTTGGTGTACCACATGTAGGTCGGAAGGACACCATAAGAACGAATTTCCAACATTCACGCAGTACATGGCAGCAGGAATTCCAAAACCATTGCCAACAAGAAGCCTATGGTGTGAGATCTGTAAGAAACAGAGTCATGATCCATATCACTTCCCAATGATGCAGAAGTACCAGACAGTGTCGAAGAGATCGTATTGCAACTTTTGCAAGTCAGTAAGCCATGATGACAAAGATTGCAAAACCATGGACCTTATGAGAGAAAGAACATCAAATGGATACAGGGTGCAGGAAAAAATAATGACCGGGCAAGACGCACCACAGTTTAACCAAGTATCAGCCCCGTACAACACTGCATAGCAGCAGTATAACATTACGCAACAACAATATAACACTGCGTAGTCGCAGTACAATACTGTGCAGCCACACTATAATACCGCGCAACCACACTATAATATCGCGCAGTATAACCAGGCATCTCAGTATAATGCACCACGATGGGATCGAGTTGGCTACAGAGGTGGAGGAAGAATAAAAGGAGACTTTGGAAGAAGCATAGGCCTAGTGGTATGCCACAATTGTCAACAACCATGACACTATGCAAGAGAATGTCCACTTCCACCAGCGACCTATATATATTGTCGCGCATCAAATCATGACACGGAAGAATGTCCGACACTATTAGGGAAGATTCAAGAGAAGAGGAATCAAAAAAAACAGAATGTTCAATGGATTTCAACAGAAGCGAAGGATGAAGGAAGAAACATCAACATAGTTACACGGGGAGGAGCTAGAATAGGGAACGACGCAATAAGACAAGAGTCGGCACAACACCAATGGGTGAAAAAGAATGCAGAACCAAAGAAGCAATTTGATGCGCAGAACGAAAAGAAGGCATTCAAGCAAGCTAGACAAGAATTCATGAATCCATACATTGCATCGACATCGATTGTACAATATAATAAGAATGTACCAGCGTACGAGATGCGTCCATCGTTGGATCAAATCGAAGAAACACAACCACTGGGACAAATAAATAAAATTAAGGTTTTTTTGCAATCCTGTGTTAGATTACTAAATGATCCATCCTCTGTTAAAACATTACAAAATATGCTAGAGAGATGTAGCATAGAGGCAGAAGGAAAGCTAAAATAGAAGGCAGTTAATCATCTGCATACAAGAAGAAGAACAAACAAAGAATTCAGACTGAACGCCAACATTGGAGATTTCAACATGGAAGATATTATATTAGATTTAGGATCCGAAGTAAACGTATTACCTAACAAGACATGGTAATGTATGGGAGAGAACCCACATTAGGATACTCACATGTTCAATTGAAACTAGCAAATCAACACAAAGTTCTACCAATTGGAAGATTAAAAGGAGTGACAGTAGATCTAGATGGAGTGCAGACTAAATCCAACTTCGAAGTAATCGAGATAGTGGATGGCACAACACCTTGTCCAGCATTGTTTGGCTTGGATTGGGCGTTTGATAACCAGGCCATAATCAACTTAAAGACGTGGAAGATGACCTTCGAGTTAGGGGAATACAGAGTCATTGTGTCATTGGACCCATCAGAAGGAGAAAGGTTCGTAGAACCTACTTGCTTTGACCTGGAGGAAATTAACCAGTTGTACAGAGCAACCACACGAGAAGAAGATTATGTGAGCCTGACTGCAAATGGTGTACTCAACTGGGGAAGCATCACCTCATGTGTGTCAGACTCGGATACGGGCTTAGAAAATTGGCAGCAGAGGTTATACGAAGTCTCCACAAGAAGATGCGCAAGAATAGACCGCGCAGTAAGATGGGTAGGTACAAATATAAGGGAACCTCCCAGCTCCCATGGGATAAATGACTTAGAAGTATTATTAACACGGTACGAAGATGAAGTGTTAGAAAATCAGAGGCTCTTAGCCCTGGATATAGCACTCAAAGAAACACCTGCAAGATGGTGGGGTGCGCACAAAGAAACAGTTAAAGACTGGTACCAATGTAAGCGGTTACTGTGCATTAGGTTTGGCACAGAACAAGGAAGCAATCAACTACAGAACTATGACGGACAAGGGGCACTATGTTAAGGTCCTAACCCGCACATAGGTAGATCAATGTATTCGGATGTAATAAAGGTCAATATTAATAAGACCTTTCAATAAAATAGAATAAGGCGGATGTAAGAAGACCTAATAGAAGCTTCCGCTTCTAGAAGGATC
>SNQJ01S0111302.1:0-27185 GCA_010110895.2 Picea sitchensis | reverse complement strand
CGGAGAACTAGCCCCGTCAGTTTGTTCACACATTAGAAGGCATCCCAGCGAACTGGTATACAGACCAGGAACTGCACAGAGGAACTACGAGTTGGACATTATTACAGCAGAACTTTACAGTCACTTTCTCATTTGAGCATGAAAACCCCAACATAGACGCAACACTTAAACAAATCAGAGGGGTGATACTCAATAAAGAACCAGAAGTTGAACTCATGACAAAAGAACAACAACAAAACAGACAGACAGTAAAAGAACTATTGTCATGTTACCACATGCAGGAAGAAGCACCAGATGAAGATTACTCGCGCGATATTCAGATTGAGGAAGGTGAAGGAGAAAGAGAAGTGGAGGGTCCACCTTTGGAATCATAAGTAATTGCTGCGCCAATCAAGGTAAAGAAAGTTAGCATTGGGACAGTCGAGAACCCCAAAATGGCCAACATTGGAGACTATTGGGATGAGAAAACAGTGGAAAGCATAACAAAGTTATTGCGCGAGTACAGTGACTTGTTCCCAACAACTTTCACATAAATGAAAGGCATAGCAGGAGAGTTAGGTGAAATGAAGATATCGCTCAGAGGTGAGGCAAGTCCGGTCAGACAGCAACCATACAGACTAAACCCATATATAAACAAAAATTCAAAGTTGAAATCGATAGGATGTTGGAGGCTGGAATCATAGAACCTATAGAGAATCGGAGTGGATAAACACGATGGTAGTTCAGGAGAAGAAACAAAGGGGGATAAGAATATGTGTTGACTTGAGGAAGCTGAATGATGCGTGCCTACATGACCCGTTCTCTACTCCTTACACATATGAGGTGTTGGAGAATGTAGGAGGACAGGAAGTTTATTCATTCACCGATGGATTCTCAGGATACCATCAGATCAAGATAGCACCGGAAGACTGATACAAGACCACTATTGTCACGGAGTGGGACCCTACCAATATACATTCATGTCGTTTGGATTGAAGAATGCACCAACAATATTTTCCATAGTAGTCATAGTTGCATTTCAAAGAATTCATACACCAGTTTCTAGAGGTATATTTGGATGATTTGACAGTCTATACTCTGTTGAAAGACCATGTAGGGGTGTTGAGGTTGATGTTAAAAAGATGCAGGAAGTGTCATATATCGTTAAATATCAAGAAGTTCATCTTCGAAACACCTTTTGGGATACTATTAGGCCATATAGTATGCAAGCAAGGCTCTCTAGTAGTTCTTGCAAAGATTGCAGTAATTGTTAACCTACCACCACCAAAAACAGTATGTCAATTAAGAGCGGCATTGGGACACACAGGATACTACAGGAGAGCGACATTGGGACACACAAGATACTATAGGAAGTTTATAAAGGGGTATGTGCAAATCACTGCATCAATGGAGAAATTGCTAAGAAAAGACAACGAGTTTTAGTGGAATGAGGATTGTCAACGCGGATTGGACACCCTAAAAGAGAATATGGTAACCGCACCAATACTGGTATTCCCAGATTGGGAAACGACATTCCATGTACATGTAGATGCATCAACCATAGCACTTGGAGCTATACTGGCGCAGCCAGGATCAGGAGAATTGGACCATCCTATAGCATTCGCTAGCAGAAAACTATCATAATCGGAGCAAAATTACAATACCACAGAAAGAGAAGGCCTAGCCATGGTCTATGCACTTCAGAAATTCAGGGATTGTCTATTGGGAAAACATTTCAAGATGTTCATAGACCATTCATCTCTCAAATACCTCGTCAACAAGTCAGTGTTGGGGGGGGGGAATTTGTAGATGGTTATTGTTCTTCAAGGAATTTGACTTCGAAGTGATAGTCAAACCAGGGAATTTGAACGCAGGACATGATCCCCTATCGAGGATCACTAATGGGGAGGAACCTACGAATCTAGAGGACAACTTTCCCGACGTGCAGCTCTTTTCATTCCAGATAACCGATAAATACTTCACAGACATCATCCAGTACTTGAGTACATGGACTGCGCCACAGGAATTTAACACTGCGCAGAAGAAAAATCTGGTAGTCAAGGTTGCAGACTATCAATTGATTGCAGGACATTCATACAAAATGGGTGCAGATAGCATCTTGATAAGATGTGTGATACAACATGAAAGACCAATGATTTTAGCAGAATCCCATGAGGGAATAGCGAGAGGACATTATGCAGGCAAAGTTACCGCGCAAAAGGTATTGCACGCAGGACTATGGTCGCCGACTGTTCACAGAGACTCAAAGGACTACTACCAAAAATGCGATGTATGTCAAAGGGTTGGGAAACCAAATAGAAGGGAAGAGATTTCCCTTAGACCACAAGTAACCTTGCAGGTATTCGACAAATGGGCAATAAATTATGTGGGAACAATTAACCCACCAGCAAAAAGGTCAAGAGCGAGGTACATTATCACTACGACAAAATACTTAACAAGATGGGCAAAAGCAGTACCAATAAAAAATTGCAGCACAGAGACAGCAACACACTTCTTGTTTGAGCAAGTGATCACTAGATTTGGATGCCCAAGGATTTTGATGAGTGACCAAGGTACTCACTTCATTAACAACACTATTAAGGCTATAACTGAGGAGTTTGAAGTTTATCATCAAAAGATTACAGCATATCATCCTCAAGCAAATGTAACAGTGGAAGCCTTTAACAAAATCCTCAAGAATGCACTGACAAATATCTTCAACGTTAATAGGTACGATTGGGATTTGAAGATACCAACAGTATTGTGGGCGTACAGGACCACATGCAAAACGTTGACAGGACAGACACCATTCAAATGATTTATGAACAAGAAGCAATGGTACCATTAGAGTTTTTGGTACCTAGCCTACGCGTAGCAGCAATTACAAACATGATGGAGAGAGGTGCAGTACAGGAAAGAATAAATCAGCTGATGATCATGAAGGAAAATAGGATTCTAGCAGGGTTTCACCAAGAAATACAGAAAGCAAGGGACAAAGCTTGGCATGACAAGCATATCAAGAGGAAAAATTTCAAGGAAAGAGACTTAGTCTTGGTATATGACAGTAAATCTCTCCAGCATCCAAGAAAACTCAAAATGCATTGGTTATGACCATACAAAGTAAAGACTGTCACAGATGGCGGAGTTGTATAGTTGAAGGATTTATGAGGGACATAACTCAGAGAGATGATCAATGGGAGTCCACTGAAGTTGTATAGGGACAGTAAACCTCCTAGCACTTATTAAAAAAAAATAGAGGGGTTACCACGTCGGACACCAAAAGATAGCAACACAAGCATAGTGCGTCGAAAAGAGAATGAGCATGCGCACTCGGAAACGCTAGTGCAACGTAGAAATGACCAACAGTCACTAAAAAGCGGAAACAACGGAAATGGCAGGTACGAAAAATAAGCGCCAACGAACAGAGGCTATCAAAATTGAATGACAAGAACGATTGGCGAGACGCCGCATTAATCGCACTAACTGGCAACGAGAAGAGAATTCAATGGCGAGTACGCAGGAAGCACTAGTGCATTCAAAACGCAAGTTGGGTAACATCTCTGAGAAGTTTTACCTGACTCCTATATAAGGGAATCATACCAGGATCGGAAGGGTTATTGTGAAATTGAGAAAAGAACAGAGCGATAGAGTATACTGATCCAAAATGGATCCGGGAAGGCCTAAAAAACAAAGTTCTCGGAATTAGACGAAACCAGTGCCATTGTGTCCGTCTCGTCGCGCTAATTTCGGCCATATAATGTTTTTCTCAAACGGACACCATATGCGAAAGTTATCGCCTTCTGATCAAATTCCCAAACATAGAAAAAGTCAACTGGGTCAAAGTCAATGTTGACATCAATAGTACGACATGTGACGTCATCATGCTGGCATGGCATTACCGGGCGCTGACAAATGTCACTCGGATTCAACGTTTTTGGGCTGAGTTGGCACCTATACGGATTTGAGACGTGGCACTGTATGAATGCCACGTGGCAATCCGTACATGACGTGATCCAATGACAACCTAACACATGGTTGTACGAACGTCAGCTTGACCGTACAGACGCTAACATGGCAAGGTGACTGTGCAGTATGGAAGTGACGTGGCACGACACGTGGTTGTATTTCAGATGATGTCGCAGGTGACTGGGCAAGAGACAGGGTTGTACAAAAGTTGACGTGGCCACTCAATGGGATGTACGACGATGACGTGGCATCCTGACAAGACGTTCACTATGTCACTGACTATACTGGTACGGACCAATCCCGAGGCAACACGTGTCCCAATCAAAGGACGCCACGTGGCACCCCGGATTTTTCCTATGTCGGCTAGGTCAAAAGAATTTATTACTCCGGGGGATTCAAAATCCCGACCTCCATGGGCGCAACAACCTAACCCCCTCGAGCTAACCGAAATGGAAAATGATGTGGATTGTTTGTGATTCGACGGATTCAATATTTAAGGTTGCGGTGGCGTGTTGTGGGGGATAAGCCCTGGTCGACGAGGGCCAGCCCTATCAGACCAAGGGCTAATGACTAGGAGCTAACAACCTATGGAGCGCGTGGAGGTTTTGGGGCTTGGCCACATGATCCAAAGCCATAAGACTAGGAGCTAAGATCGAAGGGGCCAGCACGCTAGAAATAGTCCGAGGACACATGGATCATTCACATGTGACCAGGGGCCCGGAGAAAAGGGGTTGCACCCTGTCTATACACATTTTGGGGTTTTTAAACTATATTGTATGATTTTATTTGATTTTAAACCTGTTTTTTGGAGTTTTTGTCCATTATTGGAGGATCTGGAGCCCTTTTTGGGGCCATACCTTGGGAGAAAGTTGGGAGGATGTTACCAACTTCAAATCTACATAAACCATAGATTCTTGGCAGCCTTGGACAGGTTCAGAGAAGGAGAAATGCCGAGGAATTTGACAGTCAAATCCATTTTTATGCAGGGAAGCCATTGAGGAGAGCAACTTTGCGGGCCATTTTCGGGAGCTTTGCTCAACCATTTTCAATGCCGTCAGTTGTGTTGGGTTCTTGAGATCTAGCAGACCACAGTCAGACCAGTTTGTAATCCATTTGACACTTTTCAGATGTACTTTTGAATCTTTGAAGAGAAATAAGAGAACCTCACCCACTGAGACAAAGGCCCAAAAACGTAGACGATATTATCGAACTCCGTTAACAACTTTGTTGTTATGGTTTGTTGATTCTTTGTGCTTACTTTCAGATATGCATATATTATTATGGTTGTCATGTTATATCATTAATTTCTTCCTCTTTCTTCAATTCCTAAATGGTTAATGAACTCATGCTTTAAAAAACTTAACCATAGTCTTTAAAAGATAATTTCGAATCAAGTGGTATCAGAGAAGGTTGACGGTTGGATTTTGAGTTTGCATGATTACCAGAGAAAGGTTGAATCGTGGTGAAGGCGAGCATGTTGAAGAGAATCTTGATATTGGATCGAGAAAGATAACTTCTCAAAGAGAGACTTTCTCATGACGAGATAGAGTTTCGAAAGACCTTCTTCGCCATGTCAAAGTTGGTAAAGGTTTTATATGATGATTACTTGGAGCGGAAGAGACCAATTCTAGGTGAATCTTCAAAGGCCAAAAGTGAATAAGGAGAGGATCCTCCTAAACCTCCTCCTTCACCTCCTCCTTCTCCATCAACTTCTTATTCTTCAAGTACAAGTTCCAAATCCACCGCAAGAAAACATTCCCATAAACATAAACATGATATGCCTTTACTTAAGCTTGATGTGAAGTTTGAATTACCCATGTATGATGGTGAAATCAATGCAGAGAGGCTTGATAACTGGATCAGACAGATGGAAGTTTATTGCAGTGTGAAACAAATCAAGGATAAGGCAACTCAAATCAACTTGGCATCGCTTCAACTTGCAGGGACAACACTCATCTGGTGGAAAAGCAAGTTGCAAAATGGCATGCAACAAGCGGGTAATGTATTTCCATCATGGCAAGGTTTTGTTTTTGCACTTAGAAAACAATTTTATCCTTTGGGTTATAAAGAGAAGGCTTTTATTGAATGGCAAGGTCTTAAACTAAGAAAGGGACACACAGTTCAAGAATACAGAGATGAATTTCGTAAAATGGCATTAATGTTAGACATTACATTACATACCCAAAAAACTATTATGAAGTATATAGGAGGTTTACCTGCACACATTTGTAACACTATATTTATGTTTGGATCTACTAATATTGATAAGGTTTATGTTCAAGCAACATACATTGAGGCAGAGAAAACATGAGTTGGTGTATCAGGGGAATCGTCTTCAAGAAAAGAGGACAAACGGAAGGGGAATGGAAAGAAAGAAAATTCAATGACAAGAAAGGAAGAGAAGCTCTCTTGCAAGCATTAAAAGAAAGAAGGGAATGATGATGACCATTGTTGGCAATTGCATCCCGAGAAGAAACCGAAGTGGTTCAAAAAAAGGAAAGGGAGGCAAACAGTTGCAGTGGCAACACGACCAACAAACTTGGGATCAGATTCGGTGATGAGTCTAAACTCACAGCGATTGGTTTGACAGGTAAAATTGATGATGGATATGATTCTAGAAGTAAATTGTTTCACATAAAGGTCATAATGAAGCATACTAAGGTAGACACATTGATAAATAGTGGATCTCAATCTAACTTGATTTCATAGGAAGTGGTTAAACAATTGGGATTAAACACTCAGATGCATCATAAACCTTACTCACTTAAATGGATAAGCAACAATCATAAATTGCACATAACAAAGCAATGCACTTTAAAGTTTGCAATTTCATCAAAGTTTGTGGATGAGGTAATGTGTGATGTGGTGCCACTCAATGAATGTGGAATGGTCTTAGGCAGTCCTTATTTGTATGATTGCAAAGCAATCTTTTACAGGGAACAAAATCAATATCACTTAATCAAAAAAGGCAATGAATATGTTGTACATGCTCATTATTCAAAAGCAAATCAATCTCTACAAACAATGGAACAATTAAGGAAGGCAGCTTATGCAAGCAACACACCTATAATTCTGTCAAATAAAGCAATTGATCTTAAGCATGAACATGAAATGATTGTAGAATGGAAGTTCAATCATACTTTGCTTCAAGATAAGTGAATGTCGTGCAATTACTACAAACATATTAGCTTATTTGCAGTCATATTTCTGATGTTATCATTTCTAATGTTTTCAACATGGATGGTAGTGGCTTCAGTAAGATGTGAAAAAGTACAAGTGGCTAATAATATGATGTAAGTTGTCATGGTTGTTTTGCAATTGATTTTGATGAGACAGTTGCACGGGACAGAGTTTAAAGACAGAGAACAAGTGGGGTGGCCTATCCCGCACTTGATCACTGGTCAGTACCCTTTTAGAGGACCAAAAGGTCTTAGTGGGGAGGCGTGATCCAAAATGGATCTAGGGAGGCCTAAAAATCAAAAGTTTTCGTAATCGGATGAAACTAACGACATTGTGTCTATCTCGTCGCGTTGATTCCAGCGATATAATATTTTCCTCAAACAAACATCGTATGGGAAAGTTATCGCGTTCTGATCAAATTATCAAACAAGTAAAAAGTCAACTGGGTCAAAGTCAATGCCGACGTCAGCAATATGACAAGTGACGTCAAGATGATGTCATAATGATGACGTGGCATCACCAAAAGGTAACACATGTCACTCGAATTCGACGTTTTTGGAGTGAGTTGGAACCTGTACGGATTTGACACATGGAACTATATGGATGCCACGTGGCAGCTCGTACATGACGTGGTCTAATGAAAGTCTGACACGTGCCTGTAAGGACGATAGTTGGACCATACGGATGTTGACGTGGCAGGGTGACTGTGCAGTACAAACGTGACGTGGCACGGCACGTGGTTGTACGACGGATGACGTGGCAGGTCACTGGGAAGGTGACAGGGTTGTACGGAAGTTGACGTGGCAGCTGACTGTGTTGTACGATGGTGACGTGACAGGCTAACTGGATGTTGACTATGTCGTTGATTGCACTAGTGCAGACCAATCCCGAGGATGTTACCAACTTCAAATCTACATAAGCCAGAGGTTCTTAGCAACCTTGGACAGGTTCAAGGAAGGAGAAATGTTGAGGAATTTGACAGTCAAATCCATTTTTATGCAGGGAAGCCATTTAGGAGAGCAACTTTGCGGGCCATTTCCGGAGCTTTGCTCAACCGTTTTCAGTGTCATCGATTGTGTTGGGTTCTTGAGATCTAGCAGAACACAGCCATACTAGTTTGTAATCCATTTGACACTTTTCTGATGTATTTTTTAAGCTTTAAAGAGCAATAAGAAAGCCTCACCCACTGAGACAAAGTCTCGGAGACGTAGGCGATATTGCCGAACTCCATTAACAACTTTGTTGTTATGGTTTGTTGATTCTTTATGCTTACTTTCAGATCTGCATATCTTATTATGGATGCCATGTTATATCATCAATTTCTTCATCTTTCTTCAATTCCTAAATGGTTAATGAACTCATGCTTTAAAAAACTTAACCATGGTCCTTAGAAGATCATTTCGGATCATATACGGAGCAGAGAGCGAGTTTGCAGAAGTTACAGAGCCAACTAAGCTCTGCGGAGAATACCTTTACACCATGGCACCACCCAAGCTAGGAGTGTTGAACCAAACCTACAGACGACCTCGAAGCAACATCAGAGCACCTCAGCAGTCACAGGGAAGCGAGTCGCAACCACCTCAGCCTCCGAAAATCGACAACATGGACGAAATCCCATCGCCCAATATGACACCAACAAGATCCACACCAGTGGTGGAGGAAACCCAACAGACAACACCAGTAGGCATGGACATCGATATGCATGCCAGAAGTAGGGCAGAGTCAACAGGCCCAGGATACAGGAAATCCTTCGCGCTCGAAAAACCCCAAAGAAGCCCCGAGGGTTAATGGGACAGTCTCAAACTAGGCAAAAACGGTCGCGCCAGAAAGATCACACACAGCCACGCAGGAACAACCACAGGAGGGCACAATGGAAGATGTCACTGGTCGGGCAGAGGAGTATGCAGAAGAGAGAACAATGGAGGTTGAAACCTCAAGTCAACCACCACATTGCAAGGGAAAACAGCCAATATCAAGATCATCGCACAAGCAAACCGCCACAGCCACGTGGAAAAACTACAGTACTCATACCATGATGTCAATGACACCGAAAAGTTTCTGGAGTTTACCAAGAAAGTTTACCTGGATACTGTGGGTTTAGGACCCTTTGGTGAACCAATTAACCAACCAAAACAGTGGGCAGTCGAACTGGCCAAAACCGGCATTCTAGGCATCCCGCACTTTGGAAGGGGTCAAGACGTAAGCAACTACATCAAGCCACTGATGGCAGTGACCCACGGAGGATACATGTGACTGGAATAGCTCGTCTCAATAGACATGGATCTCATTGCATACATCACGGGGCTACCAACACGTGGGGAGGCACCCGCACAGTTCCTTGATGACAAGATGAAGGAGAAGGCATTGGTCGAGAAAATGAAGAAGAAGTATCGTACAGAAAGAGGGTCACACAGAATCATAATTAAGCGTATTAGTGATGCAGCAACAAGGATGGCCACAAAAATCATGGCGTGCAAGTTACTCAGAAAATGTCGCAAGGAGGAAGCCCCTATCGGGGTCGTCGCAGCTGTAGCACAATGTGCGGAGGGCACCACACTCAGTTGGGCCATGTACTTGTTGAATTTGTTCCTAGAAGACTGCAAGGACGCGCAAGATCTGGGGACAGAATTTCATTATTCGTGGCTACTCGTCCTTATCGCCTTGGTCAGATGAAGGGAGCCTAAGTATTCATACTTTGCCGCAAGATCTATTCCTTGCCGCACAACGTGATACCTATCGTTGGGGAGCACTTCAGACCCCAAGAACAAAAGTGTGAATGCAAACATGTTCGCAGGATATTACAACGACCTGCAGGAAAGCACCGCCAACACTTGACGGATTACACCAGAAGTGGTCGCATAGTATGAGGGCATAGCCAACTTCAAAGCGACCAAGAATACAATGTGGATCCAAGCATGGAAGGATCACGAGAACCAATGGCTACAATTGCGGTACTACATCAAGGAAGAGGACGTAGAAATGGCCATCAGGGATTGGCACAAGGACTGGAGGATTCCAGACTTGAATCGAGAGATGCTCGCGGATAAGGAGACTTAGACAGGGTAGGAACAGACACCTGCAGGAGACAAAACGGCACCCAAAAAGCCAAGGACATGTCAAAACCCGACGCAACAGAAGAAAGGGGGTGTGTCCAAGAAAGGCACCCGGGCGGGGAAGAAGAACAACACTCAAGTGCCGCAAGAACGGGAAAAATAAACTGAGACAGCAGAAGGAGCAACATCAAGTGCTACTCAGCAGGAGAAAGGCCATACCAAGAGGCCAATTCTACAAACGAGGGGTGCGCGCAAGAATGCTAAGGCACACAAAACGCCACCAAAATATACGATCACGGAGGACGACGCGCACCTCGTGGCCCAGATGATCCAGGATCGAACAACGGAGGATTTTGACGGAAGCTCAGCGCCAAAGGGATAGGATCAAGATGATCTGGCAGACATGAGGCAACTCCTCAAGCAAATCAAAGAAACATAGAGGGTCGACAGAGGAATAGAATCAGTCCTAGCAACATCACAGACAAGATTCGAAGTTGGATCAAGCAAGCAGGATAGGATCCAGACGACAGCACATCCAAGCTCAACATTTCATGTTACACCCAACATGTTGCGCATGGATGAAATTGTGGGTCAGAGACCATTGAAAATTTTGGCCCAAATCCAATTGATAATGACACAGATACCAACCAAGACATTGTATAAACTGCAAGTTAGCGTCGTTCACGAGGTACAGTTGCACGCATGCACAGACGCGGTGGAATTTCAGTAGACGAAGGACAACAGAGAAGAGTTGGAATTGCTACTCGAGCTGGTCAAGCTCAAGACCAAAGATGAAAAAGACCGCGTCGATGGGCTTGAGAAGGGATTGGTTGTAGCCTATGAGAAAATTCCAAAGAGCACACAGACAGCAGATCTCACGGCGATGCAGAAGATTGATCAAATTGTGCAGACAATCGATCAATACAGGCAAGAAATCGAGCACCTCCGGGAACAACTCATACCTACCACTCCCTCGGAGGTGAAGGAGCAGAGGAAGCAGGAAGCAACAACACAGATAAAGGAGATGGAGCAACAAGTCAGCACAGCTGTCGACTTGTTCGTTAAAGTAGCACAGCTATGGACGAAGCTGGAGGAGGATCAACAGGTCCAGCAGTGGGACCAGGAATAGGAGAGGATAAGCGTGACTATCCAGGACCTCAAGCAGTGGCAAAAGACGATGTCGATCACTGAGCGCGTCAAAGGAGCACATGATATGAAGAAGTTGTAGGTAGAACTCATAGCCACACAAACACAGAAGGAGTGCCAAGCTCAAATGGAACCTCTCCAAGAGCGGACAGTCGAGGTTATTGCACAGGCAAAAGACGCAAAGAAGAACATGGCACAAACTCAAGCAAAGTGCACAGAGATGATCGGCGACGAGATTGCAGCGTAGGTATTAGACGCACTCAGGGAGAAGACCGTGCAAGCTCAAACGCAAGCAAAGGAATTCACAGAGAAGTTCCAGGCTCTCGCAGGAGAGATTGAAGAAGCACACAAAGTTTAGGTGGCTCGGGACGAGCCACATGTCAATGTTGGAGGCATGTTGGATGCATACCTAGTCATGAAGAAAGACTATTTTTGGAGGAGAAGCATGCAAGGAGGAAAAGATAGCTGGAAGAAAAAGCGCACGTGTAAGAGAAGCAGGCGAGGCGCGCATGCAAGGAAGACCTAACGATGTTAGGGTTAGGGGTTTTGTAATGTATTGTAATGGTTGGTGAGCCAAGGGTATAAATAAGTAGTACTTAAGAGAGAAACAGAGACCGAGGGAGAGAAGGAGAGATATACACAGAGGAAGATATAGTTGTAAGAACGGTACGAGTCATTCAACTGATGAGCTAGGGGAATAGTGAGTGACTCGATCCCGAGGGTTAGATCGCAAACTAAGAATCATGGTGTGATCTAGTCAGTCTCGCAGGGATCGAGGAGCCTGTGGAAAAGGGGGAGAATTAAAATTGTAACCACTCGCGGCGTGAGATATTTTTGAACTATAATAAAAGCTTGAGTGTCTGATCTTTGTGGACGTAGCCCAGGAGGGGGTGAACCACAGTAACACTGTGTTGTGTGAATGAATGGATGCATCTTTATGTCTGATTAATTGATGAATGTTAGATGAATGAAGTAACTAAGTAGATCTGGTATTCCACATGCATGCATAAAATAAATGTTATAACTAAATGTTAGACTGAATGAATAAAGATTACAGAACACAACCACAGATCTCCGCTCAGTCTCAAGTTGCAAACACATGAGTATTGCAACCACCCATAGAGTTATCTCGGGTGAGACTGCGCAGTACACTTTGTGTGTTGCGTTGCCTTCTGGGTTACCAGAGGGGGTGATAGTTTAAAGGGATTTTGTTGGGAAGCTTATCAAATATGAACCAGGGTCAATATAGGATGGTAAGGTAGAATCAGAATAAACCATAAAGAATCCCCTAGACCAATAGAAGAGTAGATCCAACCAACACTTGGATATATTTTAAAATAGGAATTTAATATAAGGTTTCTTCTAAGTTGTTTTATATTACATAAAAATGTATTGTTTTTTGAACTCCAAAACTAAAGTTAGGTTGGATAGTTGTTATTCACATTATCCAAAATCCTAAATATAAAATGGCAATTAAGTTGGATAGTCACTATCACGCACAATTATAGACATGCAATGTACTTAGGTTGCTACCACCCCTATGCATGTAACTAAATTAATCATTATTGCCCTTAGACATGCAATCCCCTCATGTGTGCACCCTAATGAGTGTTATACTTAAGCATGCAAATTAATCAAAATTGCCCCTAATTACAAAGGCTTGCAGCATAATCACTACTACATTTATGCATACAACCTAATCACTTATACCTTTATGCATGAAACCTAATCACTATTTATCTTACGCATGTGATCTAATCACTACAACCTCTCTCCACATAACATAGTCACTACACTACTACTATTTGTTTAACTAAACAGTTAGAAATTGTATTAAAAGAACGATGTGGCCACACCTTACAGTGAGTTCATACAATTCTTTTAGAGTCTTATACTTAGTACTCAAAATTTACAAAATTTGATAAGTGTCTACCTACAATGTATATTTCTCTTACATTTTACTTCATAAAACTATAAACCCTACTATCATAAATTCCAACTCACTGGACTAGAAGTGATCAATTTACAAAACATAAAACCCTAGCTATTTTAATAGGAACCGTGACCTTTATGGGCTCCCTTGTCCTCTACTTTAGGCTCCAGGGCCACTTCTTCAATTTTTATATCTCCTTGAATCTACTAAACTATGTCCTCCTACATCGCCACTTCTTTGAAAGAACCAATTGAGTCTTAAAGTGGGTAAGTTCTAGGATATGGGCTTCGAGCCAAATCTTGAATTAGTTGTAAATGCATATTGTGCTTTGTTGTAAGCTTCTTAATTTGATTACCTTGTATTGTTACCCCCACTACCAACTATGTGTTTCTAACCATATAATTGTCTAATTAAGAGAACACTCAATTGTTAAGGTGAGACACTACAACTTGAAGGCTCTCAATGGGTGCACTACTCTCCTTAATCTCCTTCAAATATTAGTGATTTCACATGGACTACAATTGTCAGAATGTCGATGTCCATCATGGTGACAAATAGAAGAGTCACTATAGTAGAGTTAAAATACCCAATATTACAAGGCTCGGTGAGATCACAAGACAAACGAAGTTGGATGAGGTTCAGGCCACTTAACCTCCCCCAAAAATACTTCAAGCAAACAAAGAAAACCACTAAGAGAGGTCCAAAATTGGTACACTTAATTGAGAACCAATTTCAATAGGGTCAAATCGAGGCTTCCACTATTTGAACTTGTCGTTGAATATGTCGAGGCTTGATAGGTCTCAATTGTATCGTAAAACAAACCGCAAGAAGGATTCTTAATAGGGTTGGTGGAAGTAAACACTTCAAACAGACCAAAGATATCCTACCTCTTGTATGCAATGGCATTTAATCACCCATAATAGCTCCCCTTTGTTCAAGCAAGAAAGCATCAAGCACAAATTACAAGTGGGTTGCAATGAGTTGAGCTTCATTTCATGTGGTATAATGAACCTTGCCACTTGTCTATTGATACAAGATGCATGGCTTCCTAATGATTAAATAAAAAAATATTCATGGGAGATAATCAATTAATGTAAACCCCTCATTTTTGCTCAAGGAACCTTGATTCAAAAGCGTTCCCTTGTTTGCCATTGACTCTACTTGACTATTAAGAGAACAAAGGATATGATAATACTCACCCAATTCAAAATACCTTGCAATCCCTTGGATTCTTATGATCAATCTAGCTAGACATGATAACTTTGAGGAGGTCAAATCTCTCATTTGACAAATAATGATCAAAGAATCTCCAATGACTATGAGGTTCCTAACTTGCCTTGCTTTGAAAATTTTGATTCCTTGGTATAAAGCCAAGGCTTCTACCAGATTGTTAAAGGTTACCCCCAAACCCCATGAGTAGCTTAATTTACATTGTCCCTCGAGGTTGTAAACAATCCCATCTCCCCCCCAACACCTTCCACCCCGACACTACACTACTACTCTTAAGCATGCAATCTACGTATTATTGTACCTAGAGACCCAATCTAAACATTGTTGCCCCTTTGAGTTGAACAACAACTAGACTACATTAACTACCAAAAGGAGTAACAAAATTATTGCTAATGCTCGGGAGGATAGAAACTAAAACCTTTTTGCAATGATCTCCCAACTTAAATGTTAAACTACGAATTTCCATTGGCAAAGCATATGAAGTAGGATGAGAGTAAGCTAATGTTGTAGCAAATGGACACCCCTTTCCTGCAACAAACCTAATAAGAATTTGGCAAGGGTAGAGCTCTACCATGACCTAAGGCTCATAAAGGATTAACAAAAATATTGATAATGCTAGTGAGAATGGATATTAAAACCTTTGTCCGATGATTTTAAGGATGAAAAATTATTTTAAAATGTAGAAACCTTGACGAATCTTTACTAATCCTTCATATGCCAACTATTAAATGGTTGGCGATATTTTTATAAAAATATTCAAATTTCTAAGGATTTTATACAGTTTGTATAAAAATTTGGTGATTTTCAAGGCAAAATAATTTTATCCTATAGAATTTTGGCGAATCATTTTTAGAATGACAAATATTTTTTTGGGAAAAACCCATGGAAAATTAGCCCATGAGCGAAATTTAGCCCATAAAATCATCCCTGCCACTGACCTCTCAACTTAGGTGTTAAACTTTTAAATTTCTACTAGCAAGCATATGAACCAAGTTTAGAGTAAGCTAATCTTGTAGCAAATGGACTCTCTTTCTTGTGATAAACTTGATAAGAATCTAACAAAAAATTTAGGCAGGGGTAGAGTTCTACCATAAATCCAATGCTCATTCATGGTGGAACAATGGCCCTAGGGGTTTTGCCTAATTTTGAATCAACCTATAAAGTTAAAAATTCAATCAAGGTTTTGGATTGATAAGATTTATATATCACCATATCCTTGCAACTAAACAAATTCTTGCCACAAGGTTAGATGACTCCGCCAAGTTAACGTACACATAACATTGCTTTGAGATTATTAATGAAATTAGAGGAATATAACTAGTCAACTAAAATATCTCCTTGATATAAGTAGAAAAACATTGTGTAGAAGTCCTAAACAACAACAAAACCTTTATCAATTCATAAAAAATAATCCCAAAAAAATTAAAATCATCAACAAAAACATTGTCACTATAGAACTCTTTCAAAATAATGAGTTTTAACAAAAAAATATACAGATAAATATTAGTATCAAGAATGTGTCATGACCTAAAAACCAAATAAATAAGAATGTGTCTTGATCTAAAAACCAAATAAATAAAACAAATAAGAATGTATCCATAATGTTATTCACTTTTATCTTTTCTTCACTTTTATATGAAAAACTTATTTCCCCCTATATTATTGCACCAATTATGTACATACATATGTATATGTATATGTATATAGAAACATTTAAAATATTAAATTAGAATAGATTCATTTTAACATCGGATTTATGAAGTATCAATGCAGCGTCAGATTTATGAAGTATCAATGCATCAAATTTTTAAGATGTAATTCTTTTTATTAAAAAAATTAATACTTAACATGAAATAATAATAAAATTTACATCTTAAAAAATTTAATCTCTCACTGATAAATCATCACTATTTAAAATGAACCTACACTATACATTAAAAATTATACAGTAAAAAGTATACATTCAAATGAAAGTTAGGGTGTTTTTTAATCTCTCCATACTGTGAAAAAACATTTGAAACATTCAAAGGACCAAATTCAAAGTATCATTTCATAAATCATTTGTATTCCAAACTCTAAAAAAAAAATTAATAACCTGGACCAACTCGTTCCGATAGATTCGCATGTCATGCTGAGTGCGGCAATACACAATTTGTTAACAGTTTTCGCTCATCTTCCTCACAATACACAATTTGTCATGAGTTGTTCTGTTATCTTCAGAGCCAATTTAATAAGCAAAGCTGCCTATACACAATTTGTCATGAGTTGTTCTATTATTTTCAGAGCCAATTTAATAAGCAAAGTTTGCCTATATAGCAGGAGGGATGAACCACTAATGAGATAAAAGTGTTTTTATGTCATTCTTGGAAAAGCATAGCCATTCCTGTAAGATGCACAAATCACCATAAAATAAATTAATGAATGTTTTAAGTTTTGATATTTTTTTTTGGAATCAAAATGATGTAAATTTGGGTGAACTAGCAATGTTTTATGATTAAATTGTATTTTTTTTTTAATGTATAAATGAATTCAATTTGTTGAAAAATTTATGGGACAATTTTAACCATTCAAATATGCAGATCCAACAATTTCTCCCTTGATTTTGGATAAAATTAAATAAATAATTGAAAAAAAAAATGTAAAACTTTTTAAATATTAGTATTAGAAAGTCCATAATAAAATTATTATGAATATGAATATAATAAATAAAATTATTATGAATATAAATATAATAAATAAAATTAATATAAATGCAAATATAATAAATAAAATTATTATAGTTTTTGAGGGTTTGCTCAATCGATTTGGATGAAAGAAATGCATACTCTCCTTTAAAAATACAAAAGTAACTTTTTTTTTCAAAAAAAAATTGAAAATCAAAATATTTTTTTATTTCTTTTAGTATATTTATTTATAACTATACTTGATAGATGTGGAGTTTAACTATAAAGTTTAATTATAAAAATGTTATTTTCAAGGATTTTTACTAATTTTAAAAATTTCTTAAAAATAAATTAATTAAAATTAAACTTTAAATAATATATAATAATAAAAGCCTCCGGGGGCAGCTCAATTGGTAAGTGCCGTGAAAATGAAGTTCCATGAGGTTTCTAGTTCAACTCCACCCGACTTACCTTGTGAAAATGAAGTTCCATGAGGTTTCTAGTTCAACTCCCCCGACTTACCTTGTGAAAATGAAGTTCCATGAGGTTTCTAGTTCAACTCCCCCCTACCTTGTGAAAATGAAGTTCCATGAGGTTTCTAGTTCAACTCCCCCGACTTACCTTGTGAAAATGAAGTTCCATGAGGTTTCTAGTTCAACTCCCCCCGACTTACCTTGTGTGCCGCGTAAGGGGCATCGTGAGCACACCTGGAGGAGCAAAAATGGTATTGTGCACTTTTCATAAATAATAAATAAGTATATAAACCTATAATAAAAAATGGTATTCTCCAGTTTTCATAAATAACAAGTATATATACCTATAATCAAAAATGGTATTATGCAGTTTTTATAAATAATAAATAAGTTTATAAAATAATTTTAAGAATGAGTTCAATCTCGTAAACCATCATTCAAAGTTTTTCGTAGGAAGGAAAGAGGCCATAACTTATAGATTCAAATCTTCAAATTATTAAAATCACTGTTGCAACATGGTAGTTTCACGGTTACAATGATTTTAATGAAATGACATAGTCATAATAAAAGAATGGTAATTTTTTTGGGTTGGTTCTGATAAATTAATAATGCATTCTTTGCGTTTTCAGGGTTGAGAGAAAATAGGAATTTTGGTTGGAACAATTTTCAAAGTATAAAATTGTAGAATTTTATTTTCTAAGTATTGTGTTGTAAATTGTATATATAAATATTCAAGGATTACCTATAATTGTAGGGAAGGGGAATGTAACATTCTCACTATAATCCAGAGTTTAATTAATGCCTAATGTTGATATTGTGTGTGGCTACTACCAAACTATGTATATGTCAAATGCATTTTTGAATTTTAATAATAAAATGTGATGCCAGCTGCTAAAGGGACATGGAAAGTAGTGGCGGCAGAATTAATCCACAAGAGAAGGGGGAATTACTGATGTCTATTAATTTCACCTAAATTTTGAATTTTATTATGACTATGTATTAAACTCTAGTTTCTGATTGACTGTTACCAAAGCCAATCATTGAATGCACCTAAGAGGGTAGTGTGAGAAGTCACATCCCATAGTTATTGGGAGCATGGGGGCCAAGTACAATTAACTTGGAGAAATGTGTGAATCAAGAAAGACAAGCAAAGAAGAAGAAATTTGTATGAGTAGCTTGGAGTTGGAACATGAATTCAATCTATTAAATCATTCATTAATATATATATATATATATATATATATTAAAAATTTGGAATTCACACTAAACATTTGTAGTTGCTTGTAAGCATAAGCAACTATACTATATAGTATTATGCACAACTCTGAAAAAGCTCCAACAATTTATAAAAGGGTTCAATGACAATCTATTATTGGCCCTTAAACATGAAAAAAATAGGGTTTAGCTTTAGGTAACTTAAGTCTAACTATTTTCAATTTGCAATAAGGTCGATGAAGGATCTATGAGACAAAGAAGTATTTCTATAGCAGCGTTTCTAACTCATATTTCTTGTTAATGATGATTATGTTAAAACTTAAAAAACATTATCTTAATAGGTTTGCAAATTGCTACAGCTGAGTTGAAAACCACTACAATTCTCAATAGGTTCTGCACATTGTTACAGCGGAGTTGAAACCCACTACAAAACACTTTGGGTCTGTAAAGATATTATATTCATATTTCAGATTAAGAAGGTGATTGAATAGGAATTTATTCAAACATTTAGTACCCAATTCCAATTAGTGATTGTTTTCGCAATGCTTGAGGTTGGGATGGTGGAAGCATTGGACTTGAAAACCAATATGTTAAAGCATGCAAAAGTTGAGATGACCTAAAAAATGAGAAGAACAAAAGCAATAACCACAAGGATCAGCCTTTTGAAATGTTGCATTTCATGGTTTTTTAACATGGAGGCTTTGCTTGCTGTAATGTTGTTGTTGAAAAGACAATAGGTAAAGACGTTGTCTAACTGTTCTAAGTTTTGGCATTTTTCGTCGGAATTAAATGACATGAATGTGCCTGAAATCACTATTTTCCTATGTTGCACGGGGACCGTTCCCCCCAAAAAAACTGCGTACCCGCCGTCCCCGCGTTTTGGGGACTTGGGGACCCTTAGGAAACTTACCCAAATTGTTGGGGACTCCATTGGGGACTCGGGGACTTGTTGGTCGTCCCCAAGATGTTCCGGACAAATTTCAGGGACGTTCCAAACAGATTTCGAGCATGTTCTGGGCAGATTTCAGGGATTTTTTGGGCAGATTTTGGGGATATTCCGAGCATATATCTTCAGTCTTGACAATCATGGAAATTGATGATTGGACAATAAGATCATTTTTCCCATCTATTATTTTTGTATTGCATTGAATCAAAATCTGTTGTAAACGTTGCAGCTCAAAACATGGGTTTTGATTTGGGTTTTTGGTGATTTAAATATTGTATTTTCAGCAGCAAGGTTGCAACAAGCAAAACTTCCATGTCAAAAAAACGAGAAATGCAACATTTCAAAGGGCTGATCCTTGTGGTTATTGCTCTTGTTTTTTCTCATTTTTCTGGTCATCTTAGCTTTTACATGTTGTACATGGGTTTCCAGGGGTCGTTCAATTATAGTGCTTCCACCATCTCAACCTCAAGCATTGTGAAAACAATTAGATAGTAGTCACTTTGATTGGTACTAAATGTTTGAATAAATTCCTATTCAATCACCTTCTTAATCTGAAATATGAATCTAATCTCTTTACAGAACCAAAGTGTTTTATAGTGTGTTTCAACACAGCCATAAAAATCTGCAAAACCTATTGAAGGGAATGTCTTTTAAGTTTTAACATAATCGTCATTAACAAGAAATATGAGGAAGAAAAACTGCTATAGAGACATTTCTCACTTAAGTTTCTTAAAGCTAAACTGCATTTTGCTCTTGTCTAGCAGCCAATAATGAAATGACACTCGGCGCTTTTTTAAATTGCTTAAGCTTTTTCAGAATTGGTGCATAACACTGTATAGTATAGCGTGTTATGCTTACAAGCTTGAAGCAACTACAAATGTTTATGGTGAATTTTAATTTTTTAATATATATATATATATATATTATTGCCATCCCCAACCCGCCGTCCCCTGAAAAATTTGGGAGTGCGCTCTAGCCGTCCCTAGGACGCGTCCCCCCGTTACTGACGTTCCCATGTCTCAAAAACCAATGCAACATAGCTATTTTCTGTTGTTTAAATTGCATTTTTTGAATGCAGAAATGGATTCAGCTTGGTGAAAAACCCCTAGAACACTTGGATTAAACAGAATTAACCACTCAAATCTGCAGATCCAACAATTTCTCACTGGATATTGGGCAAATATGGCCGAAAAATATCACAATGGCATAGTTAAATCGCCAAAAACCCAAATAGAAACCCATCATACAAAACTCATGTGTTGAGTTGCAACTTGTACAGCAGATATATATTAAATGTAACAAAAAAATAAAGAATGGAAAAAAACAATCATATTGTTAAATCATCAATATCCATTGTCATACCCCGAATATCCCCCAAATCTATCTAAATGTATTGGAGATGGCCTACAAGTCTAGGATGAAATCGCCAGTAGTTTTGGAGAGGTTCCCCAAGTTCCCATAACAAGGGAAAAGCGGGCAAGTAGTTTTTAGGGGGCGGGTTCCCATGCTATTACCCACAAAAAGCTAAAAACTAAAACAATTTTCCTTCCAACATAGTTCTAACACTGACTATAGATTAAACATAAAATTATCTTTGTCCGAGTTTAAATAAAAGATATGCACATTTATGCTTAGTACCACTTCTTAATCAAGGGCAATGTGGAAGCGAAACATCTTATGTTATAACATTGACGTTGACGGTATACCCAAGACCATTTTTTCTAGCAGCTATTTCGAATTCCCACAGGAAACCCTATCTGTGACATGTGAATTCCCAAACAAAAAATGTTTTGGCCGTTATGATCTGGTGGGCCGATGAACATGATTTCCATAACAACATGTTAAATTCAGAAGGCTTTTCCCATATATGTTGCAACGAATTAGACGCAACATTCTATTCTGTTGGTTTATTAGACCTCATGATTCTGCAGCTGATCATCTCAATGCCCATAATTTTTGGGTAGATGTTTTACCTGGTCAACTTTCGCATTGATCACATAATCCCAGGCCATCTTCATTCCCCCAAGGCTCCAGGCAGCATTAACGCAGCTTTCCAGACTGGCCACCTTTCACAAGAGAACCTTTGAGTGAGAAAGAAATCTACCTAATTTTATAGTACAAAAAGTATGCAAATCTTCAAATTTGCTCACAAGGAGCAATTCGGGATCCCTGTTGGTTTCCAGGATACATTAAAACAAGAGTTAAAAGGAGAACACTACTCTCCATGCAATGCGTATAATTTCTAAATCAAAATTATGTACAAGTAATCAAGCTGTGAAAACTCGGCCTAAGCTGGCTGTCATCATACATATATATTTTATATAATTCTGATAGAGAAACATCAACCATCCATCCATTTTTTGGAGTTTTAGGTATGTGGCGTCTCTTTTCTCAAGTCCACCACCACCACAGTGATATTGTCAGAGCTACCACGCAGAAAAGCCATCTTGGAAAGATACCCCGCTACTGCTTGCATGCATGGATCCATTTCTTCTTCCCTTCTCTCTCTCCATGATTTCGATTTAGAAGATGATGAGCTAGTTGCTGCAATATTATTGTTATGCAGCCATTTGGCAAGGCATCTACGAGTTATTTCGCAAACCTCTTCATTGGAGAGTACATCCCATAATCCATCACTGGCCAATATCAAGCATTCATCTTCATCGGTTCTCTGAGTGAATGTAACCTCTGGGTCTGATATGAGGTATGGCTTCAGGTAGTGGTCACCTGTATCACGTAACAATTCGTATCAGTAACATTTCTCTAGTCACGATTTCTCTGGGTAAACCAGCAAAGCATAGCTAACAATTCGTATCGGTAACATTTTCCTAGTCACGGTTTCACTGGGAAATCCAGCAAAGCATAGTGCATGCCATGCAAGAAAAACTGTAGATGCCTGATGGTGTGTTCACCAATTAAATTATTTTTAAATTGTTTTGAATTTTTTTTAATTATAATTTTAGTGTGATTACGTATACCTATTGATAATGGGCACATTTAATAGGTTTTTAGTGCTTAATCAGTTTTGTATGTACAAGTTTAAATATTGATGGAATATTCTTAATCGTCCCAATAAATCAATGGTTAAGATTTCAACCACTAACTTCCTCACTATTATAAAGGCATCAGTTTACATGTTTATTTTTTTACTTTTACTTGATCACATTTAAAATTTACTATAGTGGCTAGCTGATTGCCACATCTGAGTGATTAACAACAATTAAGATTTTGTTACAAAGTGTGTTTCATTTTCTGGACCACGTTTAATTACTAGGTGATTTAACCACTTTTTTTACATACTACCTCTTCCGGGCCACCTCCAAGCCGTTTCTGTTCCTGTCGGTTCATGTTTCCAAATTATGGAGTCGGTTCTGGCGAGTGAATTTTCCAAATCATGTTTCCTTTCGGCTTTCTCCAGCCGTGACTTAGAGGCTGTGCTAGTATATATGGCGAGCAAAACTTTCGAACATAGTTGTTCATGAAGTGTTATGATTATGGAGTGCATTGTTAAGGCACTCTGTTATGTGATTCTGTTATGTCATGTTATTAAGTCACTCTGTTAATCTGTTATGTGATGTTATTAGTTTAAATTTGGGCTTACTTTATGTAGAGACCATCTTAATTACGAATTCTGTCAAATAAAAAAAAAATGCATGCATGCATGGACCATGAAAGTGAACCAGCATATGAGTTGACAACTTTTGAAATGATGTGGAAATTTTCATTTTATAATTTGGTGTACTATGATTATGGAGTACACTGTTAAGACAACTCTGTTATGTAATATTATTATGGCACTCTGTTAATCTGTTATGTGATGTTAAGGGTTCAAATCTGGGTAGAACCCACCTTAACTACCTATTCTGCCAGATAAAAAATAAAAAAATGCATGGACCATGCAAACCAGCATATGAGTTCACAACTTTTGGATTGATGTGGAAATTTTCATTTTATAATTTGGTGTGCTCTTGAACATATTCACTGGTTGTGGAAATAAGTTATTTTATAAATGGTGGAAATAAGTTTTATTTGGAAAACGTTTTCCTACATTTAACAGAAATATGTACCAAGTTCACTTAAACTAGCGTGAAAATACACTGTTTTTCAGACACTTGTAAAAAATATAAATCCTGTGTGAACGAATAAGCGGCATACCAATGGCCCTTGACATAGCAAGCACTCCAAACACACGGTATCCGTTCCACTGTATGACTCTGCCTCCCGCTGCCTCAATCCTTGTCATTTCGTCGTCCCTTTCAGGCTGCATTAATAAAACCAATTCCCTAGCTTAGTAATTGGAAAAAAAATGAAAAATTAAATCTATTTTAATGAAAATGCAATATTTTTTAAATATTGAGTAGCAAATTAATCGTATGGTATAAGATGAAATATATATTATTTAATTTAAAATATTTTTATATTAATATCTATTTATTTATATTATTTAATTTAAAATATTTTTATATTAATAATAATAATCTATTTTAAGATCACAGTCAAGCCAGTACATCAAATTGGTGTATGAAACTCTCTTGTTTGTGAGACAAGAAACACCCCTCTGTCCAGCGATTTGACTGATAAAATCTACGAAGGTATACATACCCTACCCCCTCTGGATTTGAACATGTGACCTCTTACGAGGAAACACATGTTATATATCTATCTATTTATCTATCTATCTAATGAAAAGTTCAAAAAGTAGAATGTTTAGACAACACTTATATATATTATCAGAAAATATAGGTTTTCATTGTTTTTTATAATAGTTTTTAAGATTTTTGGATGTAATTTGTGTATGGAGTTTTTGTAGTTTCCAAAGTTCATAATGGACACATGATTCATTATTAAAGACTGTGAACTGAGAAGTTCCTAATAGAATTCCTAATAATAGATGGAGTGTCCACTTTAAATATTGGAAGTTTCAAAAACTCCACACAATTTACATCAAAGTTACACAATTTACATCAGAATTGACAATCCTGATGATCGATCATCATATCAACAGTCCTGTTATCATCATATCATATCCCTCATGATGAGTGAAATGTCCACTCAAATCTAAAAACATTAATAATATATTTCAGTTTATACAATTTCAACTTTTTGTATGGGAAAATATATATTTCAGTTTATACACATTAAGTGTTTTATGACCTAATACATAATGTTTGCATATATTAAATATCCTTACTTTATGATCTACGGAAAGCGCAATAGCATGACCACCTCTTGACAGAACCACTCTGGAATCCCCACAATTTGACACGATTATCTGAGATGACCCGACCACAGCAACTACAGCTGTCGATCCAACAGCGTCAGCCGGGGCAGGTGCAGGGTCAGCACGGGCAGACTCATCGTTTCCTCTTCCACCTACTTCCTCTCCATTTCCACATCTCAGGTTTCTGGGTTTCACTCCTCCAATCTCGGCGTCTACTTTGTTAAAACAGGCAACAAAAGCCCTTTCCCACTGTCTCTGCCAGCTGCATTCACCCCCACCTCTGTCACCATCCTTCATTTCTGCCTCCAACTCCTCAATTAGAGCTCCATGAAGGCGCTCTTTGCAGAAATTTGCTACCTGCCCAAACAATTTACATTCCAGCAGAAAGTATTAATAGGAGAATAGCATAGAATACAAAACTTAAACCTGCTAGAGGAACACTGTTTACCATGAAGAAGTATAGATTAAAATCTACAAGGGATATATGGATGCACACCGTTTTGGTGAAGCATTAGTAGACTATTCACTTAAAAGTCGTAAACTCTGACATAAAATCAGGACCAACCATCTAAACTTGAAAGTAAAGGACAGAGAAGAAGAAGCATACCAACCTGAGAGCCCCCATGTCCATCATAAACTCCAAACAAATGGAGTGGTGATTTCCCAGTAGAACTTTCCGAGTCCCCAACAGTTTCAGAGGCAACAGACAGAAATCCTGGCACCGCTGTAACGGCATCCTCCATTTCCCGTCTCCTGCCACAGATGGAAGCATAACCCCAACGAACAGCATGCTCTTCCAACCCAAAACCGCTTTTGCTACACAACCCATCTAAACCGCTGGTATTCTCTCCAGTACTGCCAGTCCCAACCAACCCAATGCCCAAGCATGCAATGGCAGTTTCAGATACCACAGTTTCTATGCTCCCATCATTTTTCTCACAAACACTATTAAGCCCACAAGTTAAAGAACTACCTTGAGGAGAAGAAGCATCATCGAATGTTAGTGCTGTTCTAGCAGAGGCAATGGGTCTGCGACGTTTGCGATAGCGCTCTTCACCGGTAGCGGCATGTGCTATCACTTTCAGTCTTCTGATTTCCATTCTTCTTCTCCGTGCTTCTCTTGCTGGATTACCCAAACCATCTTTCACTACGCCCGGTTTATCAGTAGCTTCTGCTGCTGCTGCTGCTTCCATTTCGTCCATGCCTACACACTCTCTTTCACAATTGTTATGCCAAACTTTTTCTACAACTGAAATTTACAGTCTTCTTCTCTCAGTCTTACTACTATCTCTTGCAGAGTTTCTTCCCTGTATATTCTTGCAGAGTTTCTTCCCTGTATATTTTTGCATAGAAGAAGCAACTGTGAGGGCCTTTGCACCCAATGAGAGGCTGCTTTGAATTATGTATTGGGCTGAGGAAGATTTAGTAAGAGGCTGCTTTGAAGGATGGGTTGGGCTGAGGAAGATTTAGTAAGAGGCTGCTTTGAAGGATGGGTTGGGCTGAGGAAGAATTAGTAAGGTAGTACCAAAATTACATACCATCTGTACGTACGACATTTCTCTCTCCATCTCTCTTACTTTGAACCTGCAGTCTACCGTCGTCTCACAGGTTTGTACAAGAGTCCCATGTGACCGCCAGCTCATGACACTTTAGGGTCCCTTTCAAACAATCTGAGTGCTGGCTGTTTGATGGTAAACCGACCTGTAAACATCCTTGCCACTCCACCGTCCTTTCGTCTCTTAATTTTAGAGAATGATGTTGCCACTGCTTCAGTAAAGTAAAGTAGGTACACATCATGCGTATGGCGGTCATTCCCCTCCTCTTTCCAAACAAAGAGTTCAGTAGAGTACTTCACTTCCGACCTCAATCTCGTGCCCCATCTCAAATTTTTTTTTCCTTATTATGATGGAATTAGCGTGCGTTTTAGAGGATTGGAGGAATCATCATACAAAGGTTACTGGTGAGACAAAACATAAAGGAGTGGGTTAATTTGGCAGTAATGTATTTATTTTTTAATGTATTTATTTTTTTTTTCTGCAGGTTTTTTAGTTGTTGTTTTTAAATTTTTGGTCAATCCAGAATTCTAATCGATTACTTTAAGAGCAATGTTTTAAAATGCATGGGACTTTGATCCATGCAAAATTCAGACTACCTCTGAAAATTTGGCAAGATTAAAAAAA
>SNQJ01S0111301.1:0-28833 GCA_010110895.2 Picea sitchensis | reverse complement strand
GAATCCCGAATTGCCGAACCCCGATCCCTCGGGATCTTCTGACATGTGTCCTTGTCATGAACGGCTCAGATATCATTGGGAAATCGCAGATCGTGATTTCCTGTTGCACAATTTCCTTACCATCGAAAACTCCGATGAAAAAAACTCCGAAGGCACCCGATCCTTTGCCACCTGTCCTCGCGGACGGACGACCTAGATTGATTCTCGAGATTTCAGGACTTATGAGGTCTTGGTTCTCATGGCCTCGAGAACTCCGATTTTCCAAGGCGTCAAACTCCGATAGCGCCTTGATCTCCGACACCTGTCCCTCAGATGGACAGCTCAGATCTTGTCGGTAAATAGCGGATCGCGATTCCGGGTGGCAAGAGTTCTATGTATTCGAAATCCCCGATATGCCGAACTCCGACTCTCCGAGATCCTCTGCCACGTGTCCCTACTGTTTGGACGGCTCAGATCTTGTCGGGGTTTTCGCTTGGGTTTCCACGAGCACTTGTCCACGGGAATTCCAATTTCCCAATGGCGATTACCCCGATCCCCCTCCGGATCTCCTGACACGCGTCACGCATAATGGACGGTCCAGATTCGATCGGGAAATCGTGTATCGCGATTTCATTGTGTAACGGTTCTACACTCCTAAAATCTCCGATGAGTGAAATCTCGATGCCTCCCAGAATGCCGACACGTGTCCTGTCGAGATCAACGGCTAGGATACATTCTCTGCACACTAGAATTTAGCTCCGGTGCAACTCTTCCCGATCCAACGGTTTACGGGATTTCTACTCCAGATATAATGGCTCAAATCACTTCCTCGCGTGCCTACCCCTGTGCTTAACCCCTGCGCAGCTTCTCCGGATCCAATGGCTGACGTTTAATGTGAACCGAGATCTAACGGTCTAGATTCGTTCTTTTGGGTCTTGGGATTTTTGATCCCAATTTCTCGTTGCTCACGATGAGAGAGGGAAAGGCATGTAATGCCTGCGTTACTTTCATCAATCTAATGGTCGTGAATGACTATGGTTCACCCGACGAGATCTCATCCGTTGACTTATCGCTCCTCACAACACTACTATCTTGGAACATTAATAGAATCATTCTTCCTCATACAGGGTTAATAAGGCCTGTGCGTTCGAATCCTTATTCTAGGTTCTGGGTGAACCTTTCCGAGGAGGGAATCTTTGTGAAGAGACCCTTACCGGGTCATTCCCGGGAGCAGATAAAGGAAGACAACTTCTCGAGGGCAGCTGGGCATGGTTAGCTCCATTTTATTGACGTAATTCGTGCATGATATCCTTTGTAATAAGCCTATATCAACTTATTCGTATCAAACACTACGCGGATACTCGTATGCTGTAATTATTCACAATTTCACAAGTTCTATGAGCTAACATCTACTCCATATTAACAATTGTTGTACAGACAATTCCTTCACAGGAAACATTTACAATTCCACAGTCTATGATTATATGTAACAACATATAAATTTCAGAATGCAATATAAGCAAAACACTTATCAGAAATATCTTCAGCAATGGAAGTGACTGCTGAGAGGGGTGCTCATTTCCACCCAACTGTAGGCATAGCGAATCCTACTGGATTTACCACTAGCCACCCCCGGGCTAATACCACGATGTCCTGAGACCTGTGTCTCCCTGTCTGCCAGTGCCCAGGAGCGAAGGTTGCAATCCTTCCTCTCTGCGATCACTCACTCTGCGTAAAATTGCCAGAGTTCCCCTCGTGTCTGCCCCCTGCAAATCGTTTCAGCCATACGCCTTATCCTCTCCCGAGGTTGCGTGTGGCACGATTTCCCCCGCACTAATCAGGCCTGACGTCCCTACGGATGGGCGGTTCACCATCCCATCCCTCATCAAGACATCCGCCTACCAGTCTGCGAGCCATTAATTTTCAGGGCCAGCGAGCCGCTTTTGGTTCTCCGGGCCAGTGGAGTCCAAATACGGTATTTAATTCTCAGTGGAAGTTAACGCCACATTTTCAGGTGCCTTCCACCGCCATCATGGTCTCTTTTTCTGCACATCCCCTCTCAGCAGTTCTGCAATAAATTCAGACTGTTATTTACATTCATTGACCTCTTCCTGCATGTCCATTTACAACACACATTCATACTTATGAGTTTTTCCATAGTCCTTGTCCAGTTCAGTTATATTTACAATCTGGGGGAAACAGGGTGTTACAGAAGAGGATGACTACCTTTGAGGCTCTCTGAACTCTACACGCTACTGCTACCTCTATAGCTAGCGTTCACAAGCGGGCTATAAGAGGATAGGGTGTGGGTACACGTGTGCAGACCTTGTGCAGGCCGTGTGTACCTCTGTCGGTCCCAAAAAACACAGTCAAGCAAAAGTCAGAGAAATATGGTATGGAAAACCAGACTCCCTGCTAGCTCAAACCTTACAGAAATGAAAAGAAAAGACAAGAAAGAAAAACTAGTCTTTAAACTACCCAAAAACTAAATAACATTCCAGGAACCCTAGAGAGTCTTCCCCAGTACAATCACCAATTCTGTTGTTGGGAAAATCTCCCTATGGACTAGCAAATAGAGTTCAGACTTTGCATGTAGATAATGACCAAATAGAAGATACTTTCTACCTTCATCCCTTGATTTAAATCCCCTTTTCTTAGTAAATGCATGGAAAGATCCACCTACCTTGTATCCGGTGTTTGATGTCGATCCTCCGTTGTGCTTGATTACTTGTTCGCAATACTCCTTCCAAAGCTGACCTGCATCCAAGAAAAGCAACAACTATGCATGCATGCTACTTCTATACTAACGGGTTATAAATCAAACATAAACTAATCAAACCATAAAAATTTCATGAATTCGGACGAGAAAAGCATTTTCTTTATTACTTAGAATGAGTCAACTTACAAAAGTTGAGACCAGCCACCGCTCCTTGAACCTGATCCTGGGCTCCTCTCTTTTTTCCTCCAACTACTTTGCATTGAATCTTCTTGGGCATAAGGAAAGGCTAAAGAGTTGGGACAATGGGAATACATAAATGGGCAGAGTTTATTTGCTATATTTTTTCCTCTTCCAAATGGTACCCCTGCCCCTTATTTTATAGGCTAGAAGGAGCTAGGTATTTGGACGAACCCTCGGCCATGCATGGCCGAGAGTTTCAATTAACTCACCCATATCTTTTTGTTCTGTCAGTAACTTTCCCTTTTTAGTTCTTTTGTAGGTACACACGGGCTGTTTTGTGTCAGCCAGCGTGTACACGCGTGCAGTAATGGGTTAGGGCGCGTGGTACTTCATAAAAGAGGATTTTCAGAGAGTTGTTCAACAGTGCTTTGGAAAAGAAGGGATATGAATTGGCATGATGCCAGGTAAGCATGTGCGGTCCAATTTAGGGTTATAACACTCTATGATAGCCAATACCATAAGCATCTTGACAAGTTGTTTATGCACTGGTTGGGACCCTTCATAGTTGCGGAGACCCGACCCTCACGAGCAGTCAGACTCATGCAACTGGATGGTGTGCTATGACTGGGATGGGTGAATGGTGCTCGCCTGAAGCCCTACCTGTTTCAAAAATGAGAGAGAAGGACAGTCACTCCAATCCGATGGATCTTGTACAATAGTTAGATTTGAGTTTCATTTTCTTTCTGAAATTTTGTAAATTCAGTTAATAAAGTACATGTGCATAGTGTTGCACCATAACACATAGTTCACTTGTTTTGTTTAAGTGTTGGTTGATATAGAACTAACGACTCAGTAGTACAGGACCTGAATCATAAGAGAGTCCATTAATGACAGTTATTAAATATGATGGGGACAACCTTTGTGGTCAGAGGGGCCATGAATCCAAATCCAATATGAGTCCATAAGCCACGCAAACCTAGTCTAGTCACAAAGTTTATTGCCATTCTGGTACCCCATCTGACGCCCGTTAAAACATAAAGCTGCATTATGCCAATATGCCATCAAAGTTCACGTTGGGACACCCACCCATCAAACAGAAAGGTCTCAAATCGGCCATGTCCCTATTCCACTCAAATAAGTAAATACCAAGATCTCCCAATAGGATTTACCTTGATTAAACCGTCCCGTCGGACAACTCACACCCGGCTGTGTCCATATGGTCATGATGAGTATCAGTTACTGCTAAAACTTACCCGTTAATCCAAGTATAAGGCTCTCAGAACTCAGCCGAGAATGTATTGTTTCTAAAAAGAGCATATCCATTTCCAAACTCAGCAGTGTGAACCAGTTGGTACCATTGTAAAAGATGTAGATGTAACCCTAGTTCTTACCTACCACAGAAGTGAGAATGTTGAGAGCCATAGTAAGTCAAAGTGCCATGTCTAAAGAAGTAGTACCAAATGAGCCCTGCGACCCTCGAGTTGAGATCGTGGGTGATCTCAAGGGGAAGGTAGAGCATGTTAAGCTCCTTGACCTTGACCTCACGGATCCAGCCTTGTTCCCACAGATGCACATAGATGTATTTTGGGAGATAGCTCTAGAAAAAATCAGAGGAATGCAGTTTGTACCAAAAGAAGACTTCATCAACTTATTTAACTCAACCATCATGAACCTGAGAGACTTACCAGTCTTTGGTACCACGGGCGAGATTGCGCGCTGCACGAAATTTCTAATAAGCAGGGTGCATGACAGAAGTCTATGGTTGGATAAGCGATATCCAGGCCATGTTGAAGACATCCATCATATTACTGGACTATCCTCCCAAGGAGAGGATGTGTCGAACGGATTCCAGGGTCTCAGTAAGCATGGGAAAAAGAAAGGCGATTCTAGCCTATATGAGAGATTCAACATAAAGAGAGGAGGACACACATCAGTAATTGAACCAATACTACCTGAGACAGTCCAGACTAGATGCTATATCATAGCCAACAAGGTTATGAGGTCTTACTATAAGGGAGAATGCACTCTAGATGCGTTATCAGTCGTCGACTTTTGTGCAAATAGAGGAGCGTTCAATTGGTGTAGTTACCTATTGGAGGAAATACTAGTAGCTTGCGAGGAAGCGCAAGAGAAGGGAGGAACCTTCACCTATGGATACCTACTTGTGGCATTCACAATGTTCAAATGGAAGCCACTTGTGGGAAGACAACTGGAAATACCAGATTAAGGGCGCATGGTGATTGTTCGCGCCATGGCAGTATAGACCAGACTCAGATAATACAACACTCAACAACACAACATTTTCCAAATGGTATAATGGTATGATAGATGCAATGCATAGGTTGCACATCCCACAGGAGATCCTCAATTGTAACACGAGGAATATCGCCTTTAGCATGAATCGGCACAACACATTCATTTGGTCGAGACATGTCAGCAGGGAACATTTCCACACAAGAATGCTATCGTTCTATTTGGATGAGGAAGCCTTCGATAAGGAATTCATGTCATGTCCAGGAGTCAAATGTGGCCCGTGTAAATCAAGGATGCATTACATTTTTCCTTTGGAGATGCTAAAGAAAAAAGACAAGGAAGCAGGAGAAGGACCGAGCTCAGGCCCTGAGCAGAAGAATCCATACACTCCAGTACAAACAGACTCCAAGGAGGAAGAAGAGATACAATAGTTAGAGCAGAGGAAAATATCGGCCCACTATCAGCTTCCAGACGATGTCGTGCTTTTAGGTGCATAGTTTAACCAGATATTGGGTGTTGTGCTTGGTACCAAACCATTGGTGAAGAGGCTCAGAACTGGGGTCTCGCTGAACAAACCCCTGAACCCACAAACCCTTGCATCTGTCGCTCCCATCACTCGCACTGCGGCCAAATCCACCACTATCATTGATATTCAGGATGACCCGGAGCCTGAAACACTTCCGTCCACATTTGTCATTAAGCACCCTCCACCACCACTCCAATTACCAAACCTCATCATTGCTAGTCCAAATCAGACCACAACCTCAGAGACAATGCAGCTCGATCAGCTAGAGATAGTGGAATGATGACTCCCACAACTAACTAGAGAATCACCCAAGCCAAGATCAGAAGTTTCTGGTCCCGAACCCAAAACCTCAGAGCATAGCATTACGCTGAATGATCCAAATCCAAACACCTAGGAACAACAACCTGAGTCTTCAACATAAGAAGAAGATGCCCGAAGTAGAGAGGAGATGGAACCTGACAGAAACCAACAAATCACCTCACCAGCCAAGGGTTAGGGTGCCCAAGAAATCATGGTGCATGAAGCAAAAGCACTAGAAGAGCTGAAGGTACCAGAGGCACACAGTGAACCAGAATCAACAACTGAGAAAGATACAACAATCATGCGAGCAAAAATGGAGCAGGTTCTCCAAAACCCTCAACAATGTGCAGAATTGATGCAACGCTGCATAGCCATAACATAGGTTCTGACTCTTTTGCCTATAGATCTAAGGTTGAGGATCATACCAGTGCCACCAATGGAGGAGGAGGTATAAACCCGCTCAGACCATTAAATGACCAGTGGACTTCCACTGCATCTCCTTCATCTGTCGACCTAGTACATTAGCCAGCGCCACAATTATTGGGACTAATCAGAGCATCAATAGAACAATTATAGGAAAAGCTCCAAGAGGCCAAGAGATCCGTCAATATTGAAAGGAAGGAAAAGCATGTCACACAAACATGCAGAATGTAGGAAGCACATGAAAAAATTCAAGTCCAGCGCAAACTAGAAAAAGTGCATAAAAAACTTGCCAATCCTGGTCGGATATTTGGAAGGTTGTGCCCGACCTACCCCAAGCCAACGATGTAGGCGATCCAGAGAAACAGATCAAGTTGTTACAAGAAGCATGGACACAAATCGCTACTCACACTGAGCAGGTGCAAGTGAAGCCACAACAGGTCCAACAGGAAGCAGAACGCCTCAATAGCTGCAGGAAAAGATGAAGAAGATAATATTGCAAGGTAACAATGCCCGAGAAGCACTACACAAGCACACAACAGACTGCACCAAAATATTTAGGGAATTCAATGACTAGATGGGCATCATTGCTCGATGTAATCATGTCTTGGAGGAGGTGCGCACAAAGATCCAAGTGGTGAACAAAGAAGTTGCAGAAACAATGGACCCCATGCAGCAACAACAAAAGTTCGACCAAATTCAACTGGCCAACAATGAACTGAATACACTTTGTGAGGCACAATCTGTAGCCAATAAAGAGCTACACAACTTTTGACCTGTAATTCATACCACCTACATGCAAATGCATGAATTCGACGCAACAACAGATTTCGAGTGGAACTCGTTGGTTGCGGCCAAGCCAAAGGAGTAAAGAAAAGTGACGACCCAAGAGTTTCTTGCAGAAGCATCACTCCTCACCCAGAAATGGCAGAACAAAGTTGGAAGCTTTCAAGGAGTAAAGCACCGAGCCTTAGAGTTGGTATTGGAATTGGGACCTTCCTTTGAAGAGGTAAAGGAAGAAAAATCACAAATAGAAGAGCCCAAAGAAGAAGAAGAGACAGACAATGGAAAACAACAAATGCTCTTGGAGGATGTGAAAGAACCAAGCACTTGACTCGAGGATGAGTCAAGGATTATGGTTGGAGCCTGTTGGGCCCTTCATTTTTGGGAAGGAATTACGCAAGTTTTGACTAAGAATGAGTTGCACAAACTCCATAAGAGGCCAGGATAAAGAGAAACATAAAGAAGTTGAGAAAGTCAGTGCAACACCAGCGAAGCAACAAATGGTTGCAACAAAACAAGAAGTCGTCCAAGCTGAGAAGGAAGACACAACCCAACTATATATAGGGTTGAACATAATTGTAAATGGGATAGTTCGTGGGTTCGTTCATTGGTTGGTTGGGTTGAGTTGAGTCAGGTTGGTCAGAGTCGCTCAGGTTTTGGGATCAGGTGTTGATAATTGTTGTAAGTCGAGGGAAGACAAGTCTAAGTTTGTAATGAATTGGAACTATCAATTGGAGAATTAGATCTCTGTGACATGAGTCCAGAGACAAGAGTCTGTACCGAGCCCTACTGTGTAATTATGAGTCTGTGATTAGAGAAAGATCCTAAAGATAATATGAAGCAGGACCAAATTTCCAAATATGTTGTGTCTTTGTATGTTTACTTATGCATTACAGTCTTTCCTTATGGCTTATGAGTTCTATTTGATGGTTCTACGTTTAAATTCTTGCTCGCAACTTAAGTAGGTTCGATTCTTACATTTATATTTTTCATATATGTTCATGTCTCTCGCGCAAGAACATGAAAGAGTTTTGAAGGCTCTATGGATCCTTTTTAGTCTTTTCCCTACCCTTCCCTATCTATTTGTCTCAGCAACGCTTTGGGTGAGACTTCTTCTCTTCCGAGGATATAAAAATTACAACGCTCTAGACTACATGGTACCTTTTGTTGGTAACATGAGAAGGACCCTTGTCTGATCAAACTCGCACCAACATGCTACGTCCACCAGTGAAATTTCCAGGTCCTTCCTTTTTATTATCCAACAAAATGAAGGGATACAACCTACATCACACTCGTTGTAACTTCCTCTACTTTATCTCACATTATACTCTCTCAAAAAACAATAATCACACACCTACATAGCCACAATACAATTCCCTCATAAAATAGGGTTTCCTTCTAGGGAAAAAAAACCCTAAAATAACTTCTACCGTCATATCTTTGACCTTATAATGAACGGTCCAGATTGACTACGAAATTACAATATTTTACAAGGCAATTTTTCCTTCGGGGATTTTCCCCCGTACCACCATCAGGGGATGCTTCCCTCGAACCCCCGCTGGCCCCAGACCCTGTAGGGGGGTAAATCCCCTCTACAACCCCCCCGTGTGGAGGGTGTACAGTCTTCCAAGGTGTACAGTCTTCTGGGGTGTACAGTCTTGATGGGGTATAAAAACAGTTGAAAAAAAAGACCTCTAAATCAGGTAGATAATCATGCTCCACAACCAACAAATCTAGCTCTGATTTCCTTCAACCTTCTAGGGGACTCAGGCAAGGTTTCCATTTCCCCCCATACCTTTCCCTATTGGTTGTATAAGGTATAAGTAGAGCTATTCTTCAAAATATAATACATAGGAAACTTCTAGGAATTAAAATTGTGAGGGAACAACTAACTCATATACTACTTATAGATAATGCATTTCTATTCTATTTTTTCTCTGAAGAGGAATGTCAACACTACAAAGATATTTTTGAAATCTATTGTCTATCCATGGGGATGGAAATTAATATTAAAAAATATGCATTATATTTTCTTGAAGTGGAGGCTCAAGTAAGGAACTATTTGGAGAATTATTTTCTATTTCTCTCTCATGATTTGAATTGTGGAATTAAATACTTAGGTTATACTCTCAAACCTAAAAATTATGCAAAGTTTGAATGGATGTGGTTATTATCTAGGATTGAAAAAAGAGTGAATTTGTGGTGTAATCATTGGATTTCAAGGGGTGAAAATTAGTTCTCATAAAGTCTATACTATAAGCCATTTTAATCTATTGGCATCTTTTGGATAATGTTCTAAAAGGTATTTTGGATAGGATCAGGATGGTGTGTTGTAACTATCTATGGAAAGGTAGCTATGGTTATAAGGGATCACATTTAGAAAAATGGAAGGTAATTCCTTTGCCTAAGGATTAGGGTGGTTGGGGTATCAAAAACATCTTCCTTTTTAGTAAATCCCTAACAACTACGCCATTTTGGAATTTCTTCATGACCAGAGAGAATATACAGAGAAGGATTCTAATTGAAAAATATATTTCCCCTAGCATTTTCATAGACTAAATTAGGAGGAGAATAAATATTACACATAATATTTATAACCAGTGGAAAACCTTGACATTATTTTTTCCAATCATTGTTTAGTTCCTTGCTTAGAAAGTTGGTTCATGGGTTCAAGCCAAAGTAGGTACTAATGCGTTTCTAGGATCTGGTGAAGGAATTTTCCTCCTAGAAGATTTAATCCTATAGCTGTAGGAACAAGGAAGATGCACATTCAACAAATTTGATAATCCTCTACTTGCCTCAGTTTGGAGCCAGGGATAGCTACAAACTCTTGGCTTGGGCTTAGAAGTTAACTAGACTCAGTGTTGGAATGGATTTTTCATGAAGTTTATAACAAAACTCTTGGTTTCTATACTGCCAAACTTGGATACACAACTTTACAAGAACCCGAGGTACTAAAAGGCTATTGATGGTGGTAGAAGTTATGGAAGGTTAAAGCACCTCCAAGGTGCACTCTATTCCTTTGACTTGTTATAAACAAGAAGGTTTTAACTTGGGATAGACTTCAAAAGATAAATAAAGCAGGCCCAAGCATTTACATCCTATGTAGAAGTAATGAAAAAACTTTCTTACATTTATTTTTATAATGCCCTTACTCAAGACAAGAGTGGAAAGAGGTTGAACATCAGACCTCACTTCAACATTTGTGGGATAAAGAGGTTGAACATCAGACCTCACTTCAACATTTGTGGGATAACTCTTGGAATATTACTTTCAAGAGTACTTTATTAGAATACAACTAAACGAATATAGAACACTTCCATACTTGATTACATGAGGAATCTGGTTGGCAAGGAATGCTAAGCTTTTTGAGGATGTTCAAGTTCCCACTTTTAAAGTTTTATTAAAATCTCTCTCATTGTTTTCTTCCTATAAGCCTAGTATAAATCCAAAACTTAGTCATGTGATAGGGGAGGCGATTATGAACAAGGATTATTCTTGGAGCTTCTTTGATGGAGCTTTCCAATGTCCATAAAATTTTTGTAGTTTAGTTTTTTTATTTATTTACATATGAGGATCACTACTTCATTGGTAAGGAAAATCTGAGTATCGAAACCAATAATCAAGGTGAATTTAAATCATTATTCTTCCTATTGAAGTGTGCTTTAGAGAAGAATGCTCTGCAACTACAGGTATTTGTAGACTCTACTATGACTATAAATTAGATTAACAATGAAATCTATGTCCACATTACTAGTCTTTCACAGCTGGCATTACATTTGAAGAATATCTTTGGTCTTTTTCATATGATTAGTTTTACTCAAATATTTAGAGAACTGAACAGTTTTGTCGATTCACTATCTAAGGAATATTTGTACTTGGTTGAAGATTTTCTTGTCTTAGATGAAATCACTCAGGGACATCTGGTTTCCTCAAGGTCTTGTAACCTTTTAAACTTTTAATCTTATTTGGTTTTTGATCTATAATATGTCAAGTGTATGGACATTACTAATGATGACATATTTTGATTAGAACTTATTAAGAAATCAAAACCTCCATTCGGAGTCTCTATCCCATTCTCCTCATCCAGAGCTTTCCAACCACGGTCTCCATGCTCAGAACCAAGCTCAGAGCTGGCAGATATACCTCTCCCAAGTTCTTTGATATCCCAGAACTTCCAGTGTTCTTAATTCTATGAAGGAAATCCATCTACCAACAAATCCAACGACTGGACTTTGTCCTCGGCTAACTCACAGGCTAACGGGGAATTCGGCATTCGGCCTTCAGATTTGGATTCCAGGCCTATCCCCTTCCCTCTGTCTACAATCTCATATGACTGCGGGCTATGACCAGATGCCAAGACAACCACCACGCGAATCCTCAGGAGTGGAAAATCTATGAAGGTCACAATCCGACATCGCGTGTCCTCAGAGAATTTGACGACCTTGATTCACTTCGGGAATTAGGGCTTTCGTAGTTCTAGAGTCTTCACACATGCAAACCTCTGGAGTGAAATCCTTCCAGACTGTCGGATCTCCTGACACATGTCCTCCTCTATTCAACGGTCACAATGAACTCTGGAGCTTCGGCCTTCAAGGGTTCTCGATTCTTCACACATGCAAACCTCTGGAGTGTCGTATCTCCTGACACACATCCTCATCTATTCAATCGTCATGATGAACTTCAACGCTTCAGCCTTCAGGATTTCTTGAATATTCACACACACAAACCTCCGTAGTGAAATCCTTTCAGAGTGTCAGATCTCCTGACACGTGTCCTCCGCTATTCAACGGTCCTGATGAACTCTAACGCTTCGACCTTCATGATTTCTCGACCCAAAAAATATCACTTTTCTTTCGTAGTGAATTTTATTTGAAGTGGCAGATCTTCTGCCATGCGTCCTCCTTCATGGACGACTGAGATGTCTTCATGACTCTGGCCTTCAGGAGTCCTTGTACCTCCACTCTTCAACACTCCGGAAGTACTTCTGCTTCGAAGTGTGGGAGCTAGCGACACTTATCCTTACCAACGAACGACTCAAATATACTCCGCTACTTCGGGCTTCGGGGATTTTCGAAGAACCTCACTTCATTTCCTCTAGAGTGGATCTTCTCCGCAGTTAACAATCTACTGCCACGTGCCTTCATGTGCCAATGGCTAGGATCTACTCTGAAACTTCAACACTTCTAGAATTTTTTAAGCACCTCACTTCATTTCCTCCGGAGTGGCTCTTCTCTGGAGTTAATGATCTACTGCCACGTGCCTTCATGTGCCAATGACTAGGATCTACTCTGGCACTTCGACACTTCAGGGATTTTCGAATCACCTCAAATCCTTCGGAGTCCTGAAGTCCTAGACTCCTAGAATTATAGCCATTTCACCAACCACATTGGCGATGTGGGCACGTAGATGGTTAGGGGGCGACACGTGCCCTTGTCTGGGATGACACGTGTCACATTCCAAAGGGTCTATAGGTTATCTGATACACACGAATCTGGGTAACATGTGGCACTTCAAACTGAGGTCCATGTGTCCCTAGGTGATGTCACTATTCCATGTCACCCCGGAATAACAACCTTCCAACATCGCTCAGATCTCACGGTCGAGATCTGGCCACGTAGATCCATAGATCTACGACTCTTGTTACTTTGGGAGTTCAACGTTTGTAGGTTTGATGGTGCAGGCTCCTCTTTTCTCTTGAGGTTGGTCAACATCAAGCTAACCATAGCCCAGATATGACGGTTAGGAGGGGACCCAAAGGTTCCCCAGATCAACGAATAACAACCTTTTCGCGACTCGGGCATTCGGGTAAATTTGACAGTTAGGAAGTTTGACATCCCAAGGCTTCGAGATTCTGAAGCTCCAAAGCTGTCAAGAGCTGGCTCCTCTTGAACTTAGCACAGGGTTCCTATAACCTGGTCATATGGACTCTCTGATGGATCTTGGGCTATAAAATCTACTCTTATCCGAGTTTTGGTTAAGGCACATGGGCATGAGTCTAAGGTCTCTCAGGCTATTGGTTTGGAGGAAGCACCTTCCTAACTCATAGAATTTTAAGTTATGAGCCAGGGCGGGGTAAACTCATGGGATTATCGAGATGATAGCAGTAACAAGAGGCTTGCTCCCACTCTAGAACTATGAGGTAACTCCCTGGGGAAAACACCTTCAAGGGTTAAACTGCAACATACGAGAAAAATCAAGCAGAAGCACAAGTTCTCAACGAAACCAACGCATACACATAAATTAACCATTTCAATACATAAACCATTTATATACATGTAAATACATGCATGCAATAATTAATTCCCAATTCACTGCAAAGAGTATGAAAACACTTATTAGAACTAGATAACGTGAAGCGACTGTTGAAATGGGTGCTCGTTTCCACCCAACCATAGGCTCAGTCATTCTTAACGGCTTTACCACTATGTTGAAATTACTAAGACAACTGAGAGGGGAGGGTGAATTAGTTGTTACTATGCTTAAACAATTTTATGCCTATTAAAATATTATTAACCTTCTCCAAGTGATCATCAAGATTATGCAAGACATGAACAGCATAAATAACAAACATCGATCACACATATGACATACACAAAGACAAATATTCACGAGGAAACCCATAAAGGGAGAAAAAATCTTCTTCTTCGAATGATAGGCAATTTTTAAGTTTTGTACAACATCTTTCTTTGAGCACCAACTCAAAATGAGGCTACAACCTCTTCTTTAGCAAGATGCAACTTGCTAAGAGAACCAACTCCCTGAGTGTTCTAGCAACAACTGGATGGAAGCACCAACTTCCAATCACACAGGCACCAACCTATATAACAGAGAAAAATGGTTCTCCCTTGCACCACCCTACCACCTTGGTTTTTCTTGCTGCAACTAGATGGAAGATACAACTTCCTGTGTTCAAGCACCCACTTGAAACTCTAAGGACAATAGTCCTCCCTAGCACCACCCTACCACCCTGAGATATAAATCTTTTCTTGCTGAAATTTATTATAATGATACAATATTTATCAATGGCTTACTAGTCTCATCATTGTTCTGCTACATTGGTTTGCTATGCCAACATTAGTGTCTTCCTGCTCGCATCTTCTTGCGCTTAAGTTCTCGTACAATCTGTTGTTTTCACCATTTCTGCTATGTCCATCTTATGTTCTTCATCTCTGCATTTTCTCCCTCGGTTCATGCTATTATATTCATTGCTTACAGTTCGACTACTTTTTACAGAGAAACAACAACCTCTCTCTGTCACAGCATTTTTCTTTTATCCCTACTCTCATCATCTGTTACACTCTGCATATCCAACACTCAAGTTAGGAATCTCAAAGAAAAACTCAGGAATCATGATTCCAATGCTCAAGAACAATGAGTCAACCACTTAGGAACAATGATTCAATTAATGTAATTGAATCATAACTGATCAAGAAATCATGATATGAAACAACAACCCTTTGATCAGATTTGGTTTGATCGGCGTTGTTGGATTATATCCACAGATGCTTTTTGACTTTTCAATGTGTAACCTCCGATGTGGAGCCTAGCATCTCTAGCTCCTTCCCCAAACTTCTACTGATGTGACCTTGGGCGATGCTATCATGTGACCACATGATTGTGGGCATGGCCAAAGGTGGTTTTAGGGAAATCCTCTTTTCACCCTGTAATTCACTATAGAGCTCCACATATGCCTTTGGCGATACTGTGGTTTTGATTGCGGCCCGCTCATGAAAAATTAAGACCCGAGCATGTTTTGACCCTGCAATGTGATCGGACCATTGATCTCATGATCTTGACGGTACTCCTGAATGGATGGTTCAGATCTATCCTTTCACAACTTACGGATCAGATCTAACCTCCCTAAATCAATGGCTGTGATTTATTTCGTGATTTGGGCTTCGGGAGTTTCAAATCCCAAACCCTTCTTTCTTATGTACGCCAATCTTTCGGAGTTGATGATCCATGACCACCTATCCTTCTCAATCAACGAATCTACCTCTACTTCTGGAATTTGACCTTTCAACCATATCAACAGTTCTGTGGCCCCTTTCACAATCAATGGTCAAGATCTCCTTCGGGTCTCCGAACTTCTGAAATCTCAAGTCTCAAACTTTACTTCCCCTCTAATTATATGGATTACTTCCACATGTCCTTGCTGATGTGGTCTGCCATGTGTCCTTGCTAACGTGGTCTGTTGACATGGGTGAGGCATGTAGGGAGTGTAGTGGAGTGTGGAGGCAGAGCGCGGTAGTGGAGTGTGATGTCTGAGCGCGAAGGTGGTATGTATGAGTGGTTTGGTGGTTTACTTGGAGGGGGGGTTAGGCAGTAAGTGGTAATGAGTGAGGGGGGTCCAATTTGACAGGAAGGTGACACATATGAGGGTCCCACATGGAAAATAACACCAACTCAAATCCCCCCCCATGGTTAAAGGAAGAAAGGTTGGGGGGTCCAATATGCCTTGTTGATCGTAGATCTGAGTGCCTGATTCTTGGTCGCTGAGATTAGTGCGCCCTTCCTTCAACTTATCATGTCTTTCCACTTTAGAATGATCTGATGACTGAAATTTACTTCAGATGATCCGATGGTCAAGGATTTATTTCAGATCTATGGGTCTCCGAGCTTCGGGTATTTCAAATCTCAAACTGAAAAATCTTGAAGTGAAATTTTTCCGGAGCATAACCTCCTCACAACTTTATACCGAAAACAAATGATGTTCGTTTGATCAAGATCTTAGATCAACAACTTGATTTTTCTGTGATGCATCTTTGCCTTGGATTAAATCGAACGACTCTCCATATTTTCTTATCCTATCCTTTCACTTAATTTGATCTGATGGCTGATGGAGATTCGGATAATCGAATTCTCAAACCTTATGCCTCGTTTATCCTATCCTTTACTTAATTTGATCCGACGAATGATGGAGATTCGGGTGATCAGATTCTCAATCATTTTCCCCCACTTATCCTATCCTTCCATTAATTCAATCCAGCAGTTGATGGAAATTTGGATGATTGAGATCTAATATCTTTTAGCTTATCCTATTCTTCCACTCAAAAGTGATCCAACGACTATCGGGTATTCAGGTATTCACATTCTCAATGGTCTGGGTTTTTCCTGTGGAGATGTTGATCCTCATCACGTTTATGTACTGCACTTTTCCTTTTGAGATTTGATCTCTACTTGCCATCATCATTGTTGTTCTTTCCATCAATGACAAGAACACGCTTCCTGTAAAACATGCCAACAATCTCCCCCTTTGGCATTGATGGAAACCATAAAAGACTACACTATTCTACTTAAACCTCCAACTGTAGCATCCAGACCACACCTTTTCTCCCCCTTTGACATCAATGTCAAAGAAAACATGCCCCCCCTGAGCTGTTGCAATAATTTTTTGGAGGTATCATATATTCAACCAACACATACTCCCCTTGACAGGATGGAATCTCTTAGGTGAGAGAAGGGATGACACCCAACTTCTGACGGAGATATTCAAATGGTCTCTTGGCTAGGGGTTTAGTAAAGATGTCTGCAATTTATTCTGTGGAAGGAATATAATTCAGCTGAACAACTCTGTTTGTAACCTTCTCTTTGAGAAAATGATAGCTTATTGGTATATCATTCATCTTTGAATGGAGAACAGGATTCTTGGAGACACTAATGGCACTGGTGTTATCACAGTGAAGTGGAATGGGATCAGCATAAGTTACCTTCAAATCTACGAGAGTTTGTATCATCCATAAGATCTGAGTGCAGCAAGTAGAAGCAACAATGTACTATACCTCTATAGTTGATAATGAAATAGATCCCTGGTTCTTACTAATCCATGCTACTAATGAATCACCTAAGAATAATGCACCTCCACTGTTGCTCTTTCTCTCATCCAAACAGTTTTCCCAATCAACATCTGAATATGCAATTAATTAAAAATTCTTATTTCTAGGATACCATATACCATAAGTCATTGTACCCTTCAAATATTTGAATATACTTTTCACAACTACTAAATGACTTTGTTTAGGAGCAGATTGATAACGACCTACCATTCCAACAACTTGAATTATATCAAGACGGGATGATGTGATGTACAAAAGACTGCCTATCATTGATTGATATGTTCTTTGATCAACATCAGGTGAAATATCATCTTTACTAAGCTTGCAACCAATCACCATAGGTGTGCTTACAAGTGTAGAATATTCCATCTGAAACCTCTTTAACATCTCTTTCAAATACTTTTCTTGAGAGATAAATATCCCTGCAGAACTCTGATTGATTCGTAAACCAAGAAAATATGATAGTTCTCCTATCATGGACATCTCAAACTCGGTCTGCATTGAATTAGCAAACCACTGAATTGAAGGGTCATTAGTGCATCCAAAAATAATGTCATCTACATAAACCAAAACAACTAATAAATCATCACCTTCAAACTTAATGTATAGATTACTGTCAACAATACCTTTCTTGAACCCTTTGTCCTATAGAAATTTGTCTAGTATATAATACCAGGCTCGTGGTGCCTGTTTCAGTCCATATAATGCCTTTTTCAACTTAAGACATAGTCAGGATTATCTGTTAGTGAAAATCCTTCAGGTTGCTCTACATATACATCTTCTTCTAGATCTCCATTAAGAAATGATGACTTAACATCCATCTGATATACTTTAAAGTTCTTATGACATGCATAGGTAAGAAACATTCTAATGGCTTCCAATCTTGCCACTAGTGCAAAGGTTTCATCAAAATCTCGTCCTTCAACTTGTGCATAACCCTTATAGACCAATCTGGCTTTATTTCTAACAATTTGTCCTTGTTCATTCATTTTTTTCTTAAACACCCATTTGGACCCAATTACATTCTTATCTGCAAGTATAGAAACAAGCTCCCCAATATTGTTCTTCTCAATCTGATCCAGATCCTCATTCATTGATTTTAACCAATTTGCATCTTTACTAGCTTCATTAAAGTTCTTGGGTTCCACCATGGACATGAAGGCTATATGTGATTGCTCGGTGTCTGATTGTCCTTCTCCTGGTTTGTACACCTTTGTCTTTTTCACCAATTATATGACTTGCAGGATGATTCTTTTGAGTAATTCCGGAGGGAGGATTTGATGTTGTCTATTGATTTGAGTCTGCCTGAGTATTTGTATCTTCATCTGACTCATATTCTTCTCTTTTTGATTCTTGGACCTGTTCATCTTCAACTTCAACTATATCCTTTGTTGTTTATTTAACACTGCTTACATCTCATACCGGGATGTCTTCATCGACTTTTATGTCAATATAATCAACCAATTTATGCAACCTCTTATTATAGAATATGTATCCTTTATTGTTTGTAGCATACCCTAAGACTATAACTTCATCAACCCTGTCATCATATTTGCCAAGATTTTCATCATTATTCTTGATATAACACTTCCAAAGACTTTAAAATGATTGATTGAAGCAGGTCTTCCAAACCATAGTTCATAAGGAGTATTGTCACTTTGTGGCCTAAGATGAGCTTTGTTAAGAATATGTACAGCTGTATAAATTTCTTCTACCCAATATGTCTGAGCAATATTCTTTTCATTCATCATTGATATTGCCATCTGCTGAACTGATCTATTTTGCCTCTCAACTACTCCATTTTTCCATGGAGTCCTTGGAATAGTATACTCTCTTTTGATCCCATTTTTATCACAAAACTTTTTGAAGTCTCCTGAACTAAACTCTCCTCCTCTATCATACCTTATTGCCTTCAATCTTTTCCTGATTGATTCTCATTCAGAGCCTTAAACACTTTGAATTTTTCAAATGCTTCAGATTGTTTTTTCAAAAAGGCAACCCATGTAAGTCTAGAATAATCATCAATAATCAACATGAAATAATTTTATTTTCTTGTACCTTCCTTCCTTGATGGTCCACATAGATCCATATATACTAACTGAAGAGGCTTCTCTGTTGATGAAAATTTCTTAGATTTAAAGTGTGTCTGAGTGAGCTTTCCTATTTGGCAAGGTTTGCATACAGAATCATATGGCTTTGATATTTTTGGAATATCTTTTACTGCCCCATTGTTACAAATTTTGATTAGATGATCAAAATTTAGGTGTCCAAGTCTCCTATTCCATAACCAACTTTCATCATACTTTATTAAGTGACATTCTTCTTTTTCTTCTTTCAAAACATAGACATTGTTTTCTGTTCTTATGCCTTCTGCAATCAACTGTCCTGAATTCACAGATTGTATTTTACAATCTTTAGAAGTGAAAACAAATTTACATCCTCTATCACAAACTTGATTGACACTAAGAATATTATGTTTTAGACCATCTACAAACAACACATATTGAGCTTTCCCTTTTCCATTACTTATACTTACCATTCCTTTACCTTTGATTTTTCCTGGTGCATCATTTCCAAAGGTTACTTTTCCTAATTTGCTTTCACTTAGAGATAGAAACTTACTTTTGTCTCCAGTCATGTGTTTGGAACATCCACTGTCAATATACCAAGGGTTCTTTTGTCTTTGAGCTGAAAGTACTAGACCACAATTTTCACTATCCTTCTTTTTCCATGTGCTGGCATTTCTAGCTAAGGGTTTTATCCTTGGATCTGCTTTGTAATTCTTCAGATGGTAGTTTGCAACTTTGTGGCCGAAGTTATGATAGTTATAACATTCGAGCTCATTGTTCAACAGGTCAAATTGATTAGTGCAACTTTGTCTACTCATTGGTTTCTTAGTTCTATGTCGCAAAGATTGTTTATCTCTTGATCTCCTTAGTTGCATGTCTCTAAACTTAATTTGACAATTTGCAATCTTATGACCAAAATTAGATCAGTAAAAACAGTAACCATGGAAGAAATTTTGGGACCTGAAGGATGGCCTTCTTCTTGGCATTTGTTTCTCCATCTTCTAATATCTTTGTTTTTTATCAGGGATCATCTTGTCTTTATTAGCTTTTGGTGGCAGAGTACTCACATGGTCTGATTGTCTATTGACTTGGAACTTGATCATATTTACTCGCTCTTTTCTTTCTATCTATTTGTTTCTTGAACCACTTACATAGCCTAATTCAGTCTTCAACAAAGGAGATCTTTGTTTGCTCAAAATGTTGTTTAGTTCTGTTGAGTCTTTAATGCTTGGAATATTTTGGAGATACAATGATTTAAACTTCTCCATCTCTTTTTTGGTTTTTACTACCTCTTCTTCCAAGGCTTCACATCTTGCCTTCTTCTCTGATAATTTTTGTTTCAGAGTGTCCTCTATTTTTTTTGCCTCTTCTAACTCCACTTTTAGCAGGGCAAAGTATTCATTAGGTTTTTTACCATTCTTTTCAAACTGCATCAACAATTGTTTTTGTTTTCTCTTATTAATTCTGAGTCTGTCAATCTCTTCTAAAGAACTGATTAGTTCACCTTCCATATCAACCATGGCTTATTCATCATTAAAATCACTTCCTTTGATTTTATTAACCTTATTTTCACCGGAAGAGTCACTATATGTGTCTTCTGAAGAGTCATCATTGTTTACACAAACTTTTCTTTTTACCAAATCTCTTGAATTTGTAATTATCTTCACCTTCAGAGTTCTGGTCCTTCTTCTTGTGTGGACACTTAGATTCGAAGTGACCTATCTTTCCACAGTTAAAAATTTTTAAGGGAAACTTATCTTGGTATTTGTCTTATCCTTTCTTTAGTCTTCTCACAAATTTTTCTTCAATTTCATCAGGCTCATAATCCTCATTCTTTTCTGCTTTAACTTATGCTTCTCTAGAGGTGGGTTTATCTTTACTAATCCTCATTTCATAAGCAGTTAGAGTTCCTAGAAGTTGATTAATAGAAAAAATCTTAAGATCATTCAGTTCTTCTATTGTAGAAACTTTTGGATTAAATCTATTTGGTAGAGATCTTAAAATCTTCTGAACTAAAAATGCATCTACAGTCTTCTCACCAAGACCCTTCATGGAATTCACAAGCTCCTCAAATCTTAAGAAATATTTATTAACTGTTTCATCCTCATTCATCTTTAGTTGTTCAAATTTCAATCTATATGTCTGAAGTTTGGCATCTTTTACTTTCTCATTTCCTTCATAATTGCTAATGAGTTTATCCCACATCTCTTTGGCAGAATCAAGTTGCATTACTTTTACAAATTCAGCTTCAGCAAGCCCACTCAAGATAGCATTCATTGCCTTTGCATTGAAGATACATTCTAACTTATCATCTTTGGAAGCTAGCACACCAGATTTTGTATATCCAGTCTCTACAAGATCCCAAACATGAGAACCTAAGTCCATAATGTATGTTCTCATTCTAACCTTCCAGAAAGAAAAATTTGTTCCATCAAACAGAGGAGGATTATTGGTCGAAGTTCCTTCATGACTTGTCATGTTTAAGCTTATTTATCTAGCTTTAGCTAAAAGGAACCCGCTCTGATACCAATTGTTGAAATTACTAAGACAACTGCGAGGGGGGGTGAATCAGTTGTTACCGTGCTTAAACAATTTTATGCCTACTAAAATATTATTAACCTTATCCAAGTGATCATCAAGATTATGCAAGACATGAACAATAGAAATAAAAAACATCAATCACACATATGATATACACAGAGACAGATATTCACAAGGAAACCCACAAACAAAGAAAACCTCTTCTTCTTCGAATGATAGAAAGTCTTTTAAGTTTTGTACATCATCTTTCTTTGAGAACCAACTCAAAATGAGGCTACAACCTCTTCTTTAGAAAGCTGCAACTTGCTGAGAGCACCAACTCTCTGGTTTCTCTAGCACCCATTAGAAGGAAGTACCAACTCCCTGAGTGTTCCAACACCAACTGGATGGAAGCACCAACTTCCAGTCACATAGGCACCAACATGTATAACAGAGAACAATGGTTCTCCCTTGCACCACCATACCACCCTGGTTTTTATGTATGCAACCAGATGGAAGCTACAACTCCATGTGTTCAAGCACCCACTTGAAACTCGGAGGACAACAATCATCCCTAGCACCACCCTACCACCCTGAGATATAAATCTTTGCTTCCTGAAATTTATTACAATGATACACTATTTATCAATGGCTTACTAGTATCATCACTATTTTGCTACACTGGTCTGCTCTGCCTGTGTTAGTGTCTTCCTTTTCGCATCTTCTTGTGATTAAGTTCTCATACAGTTTGTTGTTTTCACCATTTCTGCTTTGTCTAGATTATGTTCTTCATCTCTACATTTTCTCCCTCAGATCATGTTATTATATTCATTGCTTACAGTTTGACTACTTTTTATAGAGAAACAACAACCTCTCTTTGTGACGGCATTTTTCTTTTATCCCTGCTCTCATCATTCGTTACACTCCGCATATCCAACGCTTAAGTCGAGAATCTCAAAGAAACGGTCAGGAATCATGATTCCAATGCTCAGGAACAATGATTCAACCACTCAGGAACAATGATTCAATTAGTGTAACTGAATTGTAACTGATCAAGAAATCATGAGATAAAACAACAACCCTTCGACCAGATTCGGTTTGATTAGCGTCGTTGGATTATACCCGCAGATGATTTTTGACTTTTCAATGCGTAACCTCTGATGTGGAGCCTAGCGGTGCTAGATCCTTCCCTAAACTTCTACTGATGTGACCTTGGGTGATGCTCTATGTGGCCACGTGATTACGGGTGCGACCAAAGGTGGTTTGAGGGAAATCCAATTTTCTCCACGCAATTCACTACAAAGCTCCACGTATGCCTTTGGCAATACCGTGGTTTTGATTGCGGCCCGCTCACAAAAAATTAAGACCCAAGCATGTTCTGACCCCACAATGCGATGGGACCATCGATCTCACGATCTCAATGGTGCTCTTGAAAGGATGGTTCAGATCTATCCTGTCACAATATGTGGATCAAATCTAACCTCCCTAAATCAGCGGCTGTGATTTATTTCGTGATCCGGGCTTCAGGAGTTTCAAATATCAAACCCTTCTTTCTTTTGTGTGCCAATCTTCTGGATTCAATGATCCATGGACACCTGTCCTTCTCATTCGATGGCTCTGCCTCTACTTCGGGAATTTTACCTTTCAACCAGATCAACGGTTTTGTGGCCGCTTTCTTGATCAATGGTTGATATCTCCTTTGGGTCTCCGGACTTCTAAAATCTCAAGTCTCAAACTTTACTTCCCCTCGAAGTATGCAGATTAATGTCACGTGTCCTTGCTGACGTGGTTTGCCATGTGTTCTTGCTGACGTGGGTGAGACATGTAGGCAGTGTAGTGGAGTGTGGAGGCAGAGCGCGGTAGTGGAGTGTGACATGTAGCAGGTAGTGGAGCATGACGTTTGAGCGCGGAAGTGGTATGTATGAGTGGTTTGGTGGTTTACTCAGAGGGGGGGTTAGGTGGTAAGTGGTAATGAGCGAGAGGGGTCTGAGTTGATAGGAAGGTGACACGTATGAGAGTCCCACATGGAAAATACCACCAACTTGGATCCCCCCCCCACAGTTAAAGGTAGAAAGGTTGGGGGGTCCGATATGCCTTGTCGACAGTAGATCTGAGTGCCCAATTCTCGGTCACTGTGATTAGCATGCCCTTCTTCTAACTTATCCTATCCTTCCACTTTAGAATGATCTGACAACTAAATTTTACTTCGGATGATCTGACGGTCGAGGATTTATTTCGACTCTCCGGGTCTCTAGGCTTTGGGTATTTCAAATCTCAAACTGAAAAATCTTGAAGTGAGAATTTTTTAGAGCGTAAAATCCTCACAACTTTAGATCTGAAATGAATGATGTTCATTTGATCAAGATCTTAGATCAACGACTCGATCTGTCTGTGATTAAAATTTTCCTTGGATTAAATCCAACAAATCTCCATCTTTTCTTATCCTACCCTTCCACTTAATTTGATCCGACGACTGACGGAGATTCAGATAATAGAATTCTCAAACCTTGTGCCCTGTTTATCCTATCCTTTACTTAATTTTATCCGACGGATGACGGAGATTCGGGTGATCGAATTCTCAATCGTTTTGCCCCTCTTATCATTTTAGGAAGTTTGTTCTCAAGGAATTGCAGCCCTTTGCTCATGTCACCTTTTCAGATACTATAAAACTTGAAGATGAGAATCCTACTATAACCATTGGACATCATATTGAAGACATGATTGATGCTTCTCCTCCTTTCTACATATCTCTAAACATTCATGACAAAATATTGCATAACTTTTTAATGGATTTAGGGGCTTCACACAATGTCATACCAAAATTGGTAACAGATGAATTAGGTTTAGACATCACTAAATCTTACCTAGACCTATATTCATTCGATTCTAGAAAAGTTAAATGTATGGGAGTCATCAAAGACATGGTTGTTACTTTATCTCAGTTACCTATGAAAAGTGTGGTATTGGATGTTATTGTGGCTGACATACCTCCAAAGTTTGGGATTATTTTGTCAAGGTCATGGGCTAAGAATGTAGGAGGCACATTACAAATGGATCTTAGTTATGCTACCATACTTGTGTTTGGTGGAGAACATCGAAGATTATACATGGAAGTAAGGTTGGATTACTTGGTAAGTGATCATGAAAACCCTAGTAATCATCCCATATATGTTGTAGAATATGAACTTGGTTCTTCTATTTTTCACATTGGTGATCAGATGGTTGAAACATTAGTTAGGAAAGTAACACCTACAGTTGAAGTCTGTGCAGAAAATTTTGTCTGGAAAATGTATTTTGGTGGGGCTTGCTCAAAATAAGGTTTTGGGGCTCGGATTTTTTTCATTTCCCCTACCAAAGAAGTCATTCCTATGTCATATAAACTAGAATTTGATACAACCAACAACATCAGTGAATATCAAGCTCTGTAGTTAGGATTGAAAGCTGCTACAAATATGGGTATATATAAACTTTCTATTTTTGGAGATTCAAAACTTATTATCCATCAGATAAAAAACATTTATTAGACCAAACAGCAAAGGTTAAAGCAATATATGAATGAGGTGTGGGATTATGTGGATAAATGTTTCTTGGAATTCAACATCACTTTTGTGCACATGAATTTGAATCAGCAGGGTGACTCTTTAGCACTTGCAGCAAGTAAATTAAAGAATCCAATTTTTCCTAACTTAAAATTTGATATTGAGGTTAGACGCAGACCCTCAATACCAAATAACATAAAAAATTGGCAAGTTTTTAAAGATGACCGGGAGATTCAAATATTCTTAAAGACCATTTATGAGTTTTACAATATTTCAATAGATCAGGATAATGAGAACAATGATATGGAAGTACATGCTGCAAATGTTCTTCAAGAAAGTGTTGTTGGGCACAAAATTATTGAATTGAAAACAAATCATCTTCCTAAAGGTTTGGTTCCACTTGAGAGATTATTTGACCAAAATGATGTGTCTAGAAAAGATGTTATTCAGAAAGAAGAGACTTATGTGATAGACTGTGATATCAGTTCAGATCTAAATCCAAGGATGGTGAAATTATCTAGAAAATTGTCAGAAAAATAGAGAGACAAGCATGTAAATTTGATGAAACAGTATTCAGATGTATTTTCCTGGTCTTATGAATACCTAAAGATTTTTGATACATAAATTATGCAGCACAATATTCCTTTAAATCCTGAATCAAAACCTTTTAAGCAAAACTCCAGGAAATTTAAACCATTGTTGTTACCCATAATAGAAAAAGAACTGAAAAGGTTATTGGATTCCAAAATTATAGTACCACTGAGATACTCAGAGTGGGTAGCTAATTTAGTACTTGTCTGGAAAAAGAGTGGAGAGATAAGGCTTTGTGTGGACTTCAGGAATTTGAACAGATGTTTTTTAAAATACAATTATCCGCTACCAAAAATGGATGATATTTTACAAAGAGTAGTAGGGGAAAAGAAGATTTATATGCTTGATGGTTATTCAAGGTATAATGATATATTAGTAATGGAAGAAGATAAGAAGAAAACAACTTTTACCACTCCCTGGGGCACTTTCATGTATGAAAATATACCTTTTGGATTGATGAATGCAGGAGAAACATTTCAAAGGGCTATGGATATTGCATTTATTGGTGAGAAAGGCAGGTTTATGGTTATTTATCTTGATGACATCACTATATTTTCAACTTTTGATGAAGAACACTTGCATCATTTGAAGCATACATTTGAAAAATGCAAGAGGTATGGTATATCATTAAACCCTAAAAAATCTCATTTTTCCATGGAGGAAGGAAAACTTTTAGGACATATTGTTTCACCAGAAGGAATCAAGATAGATACTGAAAGAGTAAAATCTATTCAGCAAACATACATTCCAAGAAACAAGAAGTCTATCCAATCCTTCATAGGTAAAATTAATTTTTTAAGGAGATTTATACTAAATTTTGCAGAGATCATCTAGTACATTATTGATATGTTGAAAAAGGATGCAGAAATCAAGTGCATACTAGAAGCTAAAGAATAATTTGAGAATATTAAGTAGCCTCTTGTTTAGGCCCCTTTTCTCATCAGCCCTAATTACTCCAAGGAATTCATGATTTTTTCATTTTCTTTTGAAGAAACTATAGTTGTTGTTCTTTTACAAAGAAATGATCAGGGGTATGAGAAACCTATCTCTTTTTTCAGCAAAACTCTCAGAGACTCTGAATTGAAATTTGATATTATGGAGAAACAGGCATATGCTATGGTGAAGGCTTTAAAATATTTTAGGGTATATGTTCTACAATATGAGATCACTGCATATGTTCCAAATAGTGCAGTTAAATAAATTTTGGTTCAACCTGATTGTGAAGGGAAGAGAGGAAAATGGATAATGAAAATTCTGGAATACATTCTAACTATAAATCACACTCAATTAATAAAAGGACAAGGCCTTGCCAAATTAATGACATAGTCAAATTGTAAAGCAATTGGATTGTATCATTTCTCAAGCAAATCACATAATTCTTCATTTCAGATTGAGGAAACTGGCTCACAGGTAAACAACAAATATTCTTCTTCACCCTTTTTACAAAGATATTGTATTTTTTCTGCTAAATCTCTAGTCTCCTCCTGAATTGGATAAATCAAAGTTCAGATCACTTAAATTGAAATCAGTAAAATATTGCATTATTGATCAAATCTTGTTCTAGAAACATCCTAATGGGATTTTGTTGAGGTGTGTTAATGAAGAAGAGGAAAAACATTTTTTTTGTGGTTTACATCATGGTGTTTATGGAGGTCGTCATCATTGGAGGGCTACTTCTCTCAAGATTCTAAGAGCATGCTATTATTGTCCAGTACTTTTTCAGACATATTTGCTTAGGTCAGGGCATGTGAACCATGTTAAAAGTTTGCAGGAAAGTAGAAACTTATGTCTTTGCCTTTAAAACCCATTATTTCTCATGGACCATTTCAACAGTGGGGATTAGACTTCATCGTGGAAATCAATCCTTCATCTTATGGAAAACATAAGTGGATACTTATAGCCACAGATTACTTTACTAAGTGGATTGAAGAAATTCCAACTCGGAATGCAACAGACAAGGTAATCATGGAATTTCTTGAAGGTCATATTTTTTCTAGATTTGGTTGTACTAAGAAGCTAGTTACTTACAATGCTCAAGCTTTCAAATCAAACTCCATGATTGATTTTTGCAATAAGTATAATATCAAATTGGTTCACTCCACTCCTTTCTATCCCTAAGGAAATGGGTTAGCAGAATCGTCCTATAAAAGCCTCATAAGGATTATCAAAAAACTACTTGCAGAAAACAAAAGGTCATGGGATTCCAAGTTAAACTTTTCCCTATGGGATCTTCAAATCAGCAATAAGAAATCTATTGGAACTTCCCCATTCCAAATGGTGTATGAAACAAATGTTATTTTCCCAACTCAATTGGGTTTACTTGTTCTTAAATTTCTGCAAGGGGAACTAGAAGAACCCAATGATATTCAAAGGAGATTTTTTCAAATGATAGAAGTTCAGTAGGCTAGAGAAAAGATGGATCAAAAGGTTGTTTTTCATCAAAGAAAATTCAAATCCACGTTTGATAAGGGAAACAAGAAAGATATTTTGAAAAAGGGAGATCTTGTATTGAGATGGGATGCTAGCAGAGAGGAAAAAGATAAACATGGAAAGTTTGACAACTTATGGTATGGTCCTTTCAAAATAGCCAAGGTCATGAATAACAATACTTTTCTCTTACATAATTTGGATGACACTGAAATTTTTGGAGGCCCAGTAAATGGGAGATTCCTGAAGCATTACTTTCTTTAAGATTTATCAAAAAGTTTTAGTCTATACAATAGGTTTTCTTTTGAATTCAAATAACGACTCCATATAACTAATGGAATTGTTTCATTACAATTTGTGTTTTAAATAAAGGGTGACAGAACAAGGAAATAAAATAATCAGAAGGATATAAAGGCATTGGTCTACAGATCTTAAAGTTTCCTCATGAAACTTTACCCCTAGAAGGAGCTAGTGTCAGTCTCTAACTTTGTTTTTGATTAAGTGAGTGTCTCTAATCCTTGATCCTCCCTGCTTATGCTTTGTTGCCTAAACTTGATTTTTACCTCTTGGTTTAAATGGTCATTCTTTCCATTTTTATTGCACTTTTAAATGGTTTTTGAAGTTTTTAAAGGTTTTGAATTTGATATGATAAATCTTGTCACATCACTTTTCCATTCATTATTTGAAT